>RDPX01000091.1:580271-627095 GCA_003991215.1 Morbakka virulenta | reverse complement strand
TTCACAAACAAGGTCATCGAGAAGGTCAAAAGCAGATGAATGAAAATAGTAATGAATAAAGGAGATACAAATAGAAATTGTGCTTACATTCGATTTCTATTTTTACGCATAAAACGGTAGAGATAGTGACAGTCTCAATGACAAGATGAATTTTCTAGGGGCATTTAGTATGGTACCTAATAAATGGATAACTTTGATTAAAAAAGCATTTACAATGTTCAATAACAATATATATATATATATATATTTAGGTGATTCCAATCAATGTTCGCCGGTTGAAGGATGCTTATAAATGGGCTTTAACTATCTAGAATCCAATACTATAAAGCAAATGGGTTCACAAGTAGAAACTCCTTCATACACTAAAAGCACATGTAGATAGGATAAACAAACATATAATATGCTTGTAATATACTTAAAACAAGGTACAGTATCAGCATTCTTTCAAACTATTGACGAAAAACTTTATAAAAAGCATATATTTTCTCAACTGAACAAGATTAAAGATAAATACCGATTGTTGTAACAAATTTAAAGAGGGAAAGAGTTATGAAACGGTTGATTTTAAATATGAAAGAAATAAGGAGAGCTATAGAGTGTGTAAAGACATGTAATAATTGGCTACTTAAAATATCAAAGGTAAGCGAGGTTTTAACACTATGGAAACTGTGATAGAAGAAATAAAGGGAAGGGATTTCAAGGTTATCAATGATTGGTTTGGAGAAAAAGAGTTTTCTGAATCATTTATTCTGAGCTTTTGCGTTACTGTTTACAAGTACCTGCGCGCTGTCATTCATAAACCATTCAATATATATGAAGTCAAAAGGATGGATGAAAAAGCAGCTTTACACTGCATTAGGTGGGACTACCAAAATTGATTTCATACATGTCAGCAATAAAGAATTAAACAATAAGTGTTTCAACAGAAAACAACCAGTATTAGAATCGGTTAATAATAACTTTAATGAATTTTATGAGGATGGAAAAAGATTTAAAGTGACATTTGACAACAATATGATCTATGTAGGATCAGCAAGTGAAGAATTTGCAACGAGACTAAAATGGGACGTATCAAACAGTAAAAGTCAAGTGTATCAGCACAGGAATAAAAAAACTGAAATAGAATTGATCATAATCAATTCTATTTCAATAATTATCAAAAATTATCAATAATTATCAATAATTATCAATAATTATCAACAGTTATTGATGCTCCTAGTAACGATTAAAAGAGTCTTCATCATCATGGGGTGCTATACTACAGCGCAGCGTCAGCGATCATGGTTCTCCACAGTCTCCGATCACCCATGTTGATGGAAAGTTCTCTGCTGTCCTTCTTCAGCCACCGCTTCAAGTTATCTATTAACAAATACCTAGGTCTTGTTCGTGTTTTAATCTCCCTATACAGTCCCCAGTTAAAATGGTGTTTTCTAAACCACCACTTCTCACAATATGGCCTATGAATTTTAAGTGTCTAGTTATTACTGTCTGCAAGAGATCTGGTTTAGTATCATGAACAAACGCCTTCCGCCACACTTCCTCATCAGGAATCCGATCTCACCACACTATATCCATGATACGACGAAAACACTTTGTTTCTGCGTTTCTCAATTTGCATTCTGAACACGATAACAAAGACCATAATTCGCAATCATATAACATAACTGACCATACATGTGATTTCAAAATCCTTTTCCCTGTGATTCATGAAATTTTCTTACTTTTCGATACATTGCCCAACTTGATGAATACCTGTTTTCCTTGTGCAATCCTAGAGTTAATGTAATGCGTCCATCGGCCATTTCATGTAATACAAGACTCCAGATAGAAAAATTAATCCACTTGTTCTATGTCTTCACCATTAATAGTAATGCTGCAGACTGGTATAAACGGTTTCTCTGTAATCACCATACTTATTTTTTTCTTCACATTTAGACTTAAACCTTGTCTTTGACAACAATGTCTAGTAACCTCTGAATCTCATTCTCTGATATTGCAATTAAAACAGTGTCGTCTGCATATCAAAGGTTGTTTACAACTATACCATCAATGACAACACCAATTCCATCATCAAGTTGTCTAAAGATGTTCTCGCTATATTGATTAAACAGATCCGGTGACATCACGCAACCTTATCTCACTCCTCTTTGAATCTTCTTCCACTCTCAAACCTCTCCGTCAATTCAAACTGCTGCAGATTGATCCCAGTATAAATTTCTTAATAACCTTAGATCTTTTCCGTTCACATCAAGTTGCTCTAAAATGTCCATAAGATTCTCATGCCTGAGGTTGTCAAAGGCTATTGTATAGTCAGCAAAACATACATAAAGATTTTGATGTTTGGCCAGAGACTCTTAAGAAGGTTGAAAATGGTTATGTTGAACAATTTGCCAAAATATACATTAAACTATTGTTAAACATTCAATCAAATCCACTGAAGAAAAAAAATATAGAATACACTGTAAATATAGAAAATAAAACACACCTAAAAGAGAAAAAAAAACAAATCAGAAACGAAGATAAGATAAATAAACAATTCTATTTTGACACAATAATTGATGAAAAAAGACATTAAACGATGGCAATATATATTAAAAACAGCAAGAGATAAAACACTAGAAAAGTACAATTATAAGAAACAAGTAATAATACACAAACTGATTATTTACCTCGAGTAAATAGAATTCTAGTGGAAATGAATTCTAGTGAAAATGAATTCTAGTGAAAATGAATTCTAGTGAAAATGAATTCTAGTGGAAAGCTGAATTCTAGTGAAAATGAATTCTAGTGAAAATGAATTCTAGTGAAAATGAATTCTAGTGAAAATGAATTCTAGTGGAAAGCTGAATTCTAGTGAAAATGAATTCTAGTGAAAATGAATTCTAGTGGAAAGCTGAATTCTAGTGAAAATGAATTTTAGTCCTTATGAATTCTAGTGAAAATGAATTCTAGTGAAAATGAATTCTTGTGGGAAGCTATCCTTCTGGTCTTACGAATTTTCTTTTTCTGACATATTCTTACCAAAGAACCAAGTTAATTGTAAGTTTTTATTTTAATCTTTATGCAAGTACTAATTAACTGACCTATTTTTAATTAAGTCACGTGCAATTTAACAAGTGTTGATTCAGTAGTGTTTAAGTGAGAAATATTGTGAAAACGATGTTTTCACAATATTCATAATTGAATCGAAAACAAGATGACACACAGCTTCAAAGAGCAGAAATCTCTCTGATCTAAAATTTAGTTAAAAAATTACCTTATAAAAACATCTGGTTCAACGTGATTAAAAACAACAGTTAAAAGATGGAGTGATTTACTCTTTCTATTATCAAATGAGACTTTTGGATTCATTGTTTTTCACAAGTTACGCTGTTTATTTGCAAGCACAAACAAGAACTAAAACGAAACCAACAATTTGAAGAAATAAAATTGATTTAATATGATATCTATACCAATATTTTGCATTAATAAATGTTTAACAATCATCTCTTCAATTAAGTCATGCCGCTTTCTTAATTAAGCATTTGTAATTACGCCAGTCGAGATTATATTAAACAAGAACTATACACCACAGGTCTAATGAAAAATATAATTGAGATTGATGTATGAGTAGAGGACAGAAGTTTTTCGTTTCTGGTTCACAGTGCCCGGCATTGCTCTTTATAGAAGATATCTGTAGTAAATAATAGAGCCTTGTGTCATTTTTTTTCAAATAGTTTGATGTAATGGCTACCGTCTTGGAAATAACATACTGGATCAGTAGCACACTTTTTCCTATAGCTGTCTTATTAAACGTGCTTGGCATAATTGTTTTGATATATTTGAAAAAGGTGGTTCAACATTTTCCATTTGTTAGTCTTTACACCTTGGGTGCTATAAAGTCGTGTTTGACCTTCGTGGTATTCCAGACTTTTTACGTGAAAGGACCACTGGTTTCGTTACAGTTGGAACGATTTTCAAAAATTATTACAGTCCTCGATTTATCTTGTAAATTGAACTATATAATACATATGTATATATTTGTGTTTCTTCAGCTGTGGACAGTTTTTAGAGGCTACAGATCCCGAGTGCAAGAGAAAAGAGACAGAAAGAAGATTTTATTTCTGCAAGTTGGAATATGGATACTTTGGTTTCTGGCGACGTTTCTCTTTCTCCAAAGTGATAGAAAAGATACCATTCTTTTTTTCATAAAATACCCAATGATGATTTTATATCTAAGTTACCTTATTCTTATATCAGTGTCTCATTTATGTATATACAGGAAGATTCAAAGGAGCAAAAAAAGATTGCAAAATACTAATTCACTAAGTTCACTGGACAGACCCAGAAAAATATTAAGGATTATAAAAGTATACTTTTTACTGTTAATTTCCTACACACTATTTTCTCTGATACCTTGTATCTCTATTGGAGTTTATCGTCATATTTGTGGAAAAGGGATATCACTCACTGAGTTCCAATCCGTTTTTTCAGTTTTATATCAAATTAGCTCTATTAGCAATCCATTAACCTTCTTTTACTGCTACTATTACAACAAAGCTAAAGTTCTTTGTTCAAAAAGGAAAAAAAGGGAGCCACGACGGAAAGTAGCTAATACACATAGCCTCAAGACCACCCATCCACCCATCTATCCACCCCTGACTTTGTTCAATATATTAAAATTAACAAGATTCAAGTTCTAATGACCAAACACGTCCACACATCCACCCACCCCTCACTTTGTCAGATATATAAAAAGTGACAAGAATCAAGTTCTTAAGACCACCCATCCACCCATCTATCCACCCCTGACTTTGTTCAATATATTAAAATTAACAAGATTCAAGTTCTAATGACCAAACACGCGCACACCTCCACCCACCCCTCACTTTNTATACAGGAAGATTCAAAGGAGCAAAAAAAGATTGCAAAATACTAATTCACTAAGTTCACTGGACAGACCCGGAAAAATATTAAGGATTATAAAAGTATACTTTTTACTGTTAATTTCCTACACACTATTTTCTCTGATACCTTGTATCTCTATTGGAGTTTATCGTCATATTTGTGGAAAAGGGATATCACTCACTGAGTTCCAATCCGTTTTTTCAGTTTTATATCAAATTAGCTCTATTAGCAATCCATTAACCTTCTTTTACTGCTACTATTACAACAAAGCTAAAGTTCTTTGTTCAAAAAGGAGAAAAAGGGAGCCACGACGGAAAGTAGCTAATACACATAGCCTCAAGACCACCCATCCACCCATCTATCCACCCCTGACTTTGTTCAATATATTAAAATTAACAAGATTCAAGTTCTAATGACCAAACACGTCCACACATCCACCCACCCCTCACTTTGTCAGATATATAAAAAGTGACAAGAATCAAGTTCTTAAGACCACCCATCCACCCATCCATTCACAAACTTCACTTTAATAAATATATTAAAATTAACTAGAATAAACTTTTTCGTACAATTAATATTACAGACGATACCTTCCGTGAATGTGCAAAGCATTTATTTAATACGACTTTATGCGGATTTTAAGACAAGATATGGTATTGTATATGTAGGTGGGTGTTGTATGAAGTCTTCAGGAGAGGATTTTCTCTCCAAATGTAAATTGTTTTCGTATTACCAATGCGCTTGATGCAGTTAAGTAGGTTGACTGCTTTTCAATCTACTGTTGTCAGTTGAATCATGGTGAAGAAGCTGCTCTGTGATGACGTGACCCTAGTGGGAAATTCTGTTTGGTAATGGAGTGCGATATGAAATTTATGCTTGCTACCTAAATATCCATATCACTTCTAAAAGGAATGGTAGCTGTGAGCAGAAAAAATTGACATCACATGAAAGCCACTGCTGGTACACTCCCTTTTTTAAACGAAGGAAGGCAAAAATGCTTTGCTTAAATTAATACAGCAGTCTATTGATTTTTCTTGTGGGTTGGGAGTCATTCACATCACCCGAAGCGTGTAAGATGATAGAACACATGAACTGTACTTAGAGGTGAAAACAGTTACTTTACTCGAGTTTATTGAAATAGATAAGCAATAGTAATTTTGTATATTTTAGTTACTTTAAGGAATTTATTTCTGTTATGATATAGTAATTTTATAACAGCATTTCCAGTTTAAATTTACAAAGTAACGGAACGCCACAATGTAATCACATGTAGCTACTCTTACCCACCACAACCGTACTTGCCAGAGAAGAGGAGGCAGTTGCCCCTTTCAATTTTTTTGCTGAGTAAATTCTAAGTAACTCTACTTTTTGTCAAACTGTTAACCTTGATTTGATTAGTTTTTAACTAACCTCAATTGTTTATGACACACTTCTGGTTGTTTCTCTTCTTCTTTGTATTCTTCTCCTCTTTCTTGTTGCTCTTAAATGATCTAAAGCAGCGATTCCGAACCTTTTTTTTAGCTTTTCCAACCGCCCCCTTTTTGAAAAATAGAAAAATTTGAGAGCCCCCCCCAAAAGGAAACAAAAGACGATCCCATGAAATCGATTAATATTTTCATTAAGCAAAATAATTGCAGAACTGCATTTTATCTATGAATTAAGAATTGTTAGTGTTTTCAATGAAAAATTAAAACTCAGTTAAGTCATTTGCAAAAGAAGCAGTCATTAATTGATTTATTGAAAATACATAGGCAGCCTAACATACATTTCAAGTATAACATTCTATTATATTACATGTGACATCATTTGTGATGAATCTTGGCAAAGTTAGAAAATATTGAATCGATGATACTCGGTATTAAAATAGTCACATTTTGAAATAACGAAAAATGTTAGGATATTACCGCAACGCATATAAAATGACAATGCTTAGTATGCATTCTGATTACAGTTCAGTGTGCAACTTGTGCCTAGTGGGACTTGACTAAGACACTAATATATGGTTTAATATTGGAGAGGAGTCTGTGATTTCCTCTCCTGGTTATCTCCAGGGAATTCCTCTGTTACTCAAAATCTTAAGCGCATCACTAAAGAATTTTTCGAGGAAATATGGCGTTAAAAAGGCCACCGCAAGCAATCTTATGTTTTCGCATAGCTTGGGATACGAAATGAGCTCGTAGATCTTCAAAACCTCGTGGCCCACGCGATGAAACCTGGCCTTAGGTTAGATGTTGTTTTGCATCGCGATCCTTTTCTTCTGTAACGATTTGTGTAATGTGGTCACACCTATATGAAATGGTTCCATCATCCATTCTGGATCAGCAGGTTCACACAAATCCTTGAAAAGGACTAACATGTTTGCCTTGACCCCAATACGATGTGCAGAGTAGGTCTTATTATCTGAGTGGTCGAATGATTGTCCAGCTTTTGTAGACAATGAAACTGATACAGTTCGTGGCGGCTCATGTTTTGTTTAAACAGTGTCAGTTTGCCAATGAAAAGAAAGCATGATACTTTTACTTTCATCAGATTTACCTCTTAACCTTGCACCTTTTGACTCCTTTGGTACATTTTTTTGAAGAAATCATACATATATGTAGTATCATGTTTTGACGATAAGACGGCCTTGCAGTGCAAACTATCCAGTTTTTTTAGAAGGTCGATAACGGTATCATAGCGTGCACAAAAACTCTGTAGACAGGTAACGTGTAAGAGTCAACAAATCTCAGTATGAAGGAGAAGCCATGAAAACGTTTCGTCAATCTCATGGTAGAGCTGACAGAATAGACTATCATTATGTGGATGAGCCTTTATTGTATTTACAGCCTTGATCATGGTACGTAGTGAAGAGTTCAGGCGTTCACTCAATCTTTCAGCGACGAGATGTTGACGATGGGCTACACAGTGATTTGGCAATATTCCAGGTGATCGTTTTTTGGGTGGGCTATAAAACCACGCTGTCTTCCTATCATTGCTGGGGAACCAATAGTTGTACACGCAATAATATTACTCAAAGAGTGCTCTTCTCATTGAAGAAACCTTTTAATAGATCAATAATAGATACGCCCTTCGTTGGGGTGGTTGGAAATCGGGCGAATAAAAGTTCCTCTACGACAGAATCTCGCGCAGTGCACATATGCCAAGAGCAAAGCCTCGCTTTCAAGCAGGATGCATTCATCTAACTGAATGGTGAATTCGAAGTTCTTCAGATCGTCAAACAGCTTTGACCCGGTATCATTAGCCATCTCGTCAATTCTACGGTACACAGATCTGTTGCCGAGGGAGATTAATGGCGGGATTGGAAAAGCATCACGCTCCTTTACTGTTGTCATTACTTCCTTAACTGCAGGTAGAACCAATGTCTCTTCAATGGTATGTGATTTGGGACATTTTGCAATCATCAGAGATAGGTTGCATAAAGCAAGAAGTCCCATGTTGTTTTGATTCGCTTCTTTCTGGAAAAGTGATGTAACAGTCGTTCGCTTCGCATATCTTTTCTTTAATTTTCGGAGAAAGCTTAAGTCCTCATTGACCTCATCTCCGTGTTTATTCAAAAATCTTCCCTTGTTCTTCATGGTTTCACAGGCTCATTTGAAAACACACCTTTCCATAATAATTACATTGGCGGATGCTCATTTAAATGTGATGGTATAAATCCAAATTTCAATTAATCGACTGAACACTGACGACACTTCCTATTTTCTACTATCTCCAAAAAGGATCCAATAACTACAAGCAATACTTCATGGTATTCTCACCAAGTAAAAATCCAAAATGTGTCTTAATCATTCCAAGGTAAGTGTCAGGGACACTGAAAAACAATAAGAATAATAGGATTGACCTGTTTTAAGTGTTCCTGTCATGTTCGCTGTGTTTGTACTCTTGTGGTCATGTGTATAGAGTCGTGCTCGCAGTAGGTTTCAATGTTCACTTATATGATCTGTATCTTACTTATAGCCGTGGAGCAACAGGCACGTTTTGGTAGAAAGTGAAGATTTATTTAATTTGAAGAACCTAAAATATGTTTTAAACAAGAGTTATTCCTGCTTAATAATATCTGGATACAGCTTATGAAATAAGTGCAGAAGTGAAGAACGCCACAGGGGATAACTTTCTTACCTAGGAGCACATGAAGTCTGACTTTACTCATTGTGTAATGAGGTGTAGAATTCTAGATAAAACAAATGGAATTTTTGATACATTTATAGTGTTAATTCCCACCACTTTTCCGTTCTGTAATATGCAAACAAGATTAACGCAGCAAATACAGTGAACAGTAAGACTGACCCTGAGAAATCATACCATCAATATTAAGAGTCGCAAGAAATTCTTCTGCAAAACAATCATTTAGTATAAAGTAATCATTATCTAAATTCTTACTTAACACTTGATAATGATTTCATAGCGTCCCAGTTAATTTTTTTGAATTTCAAAATTCATCGTCACCTTTATTTGACTGCGTTTCCTTAATGGTGCATTTTGATGACGCATCTCCCCCCTCCCCCACTCCTTGATTATGTGATATGTGAACAATCCCTTAAAAAATCGCTACTGCTGTAGATTCTCCTTATTTGGTACCCTCCGACTAATTTTGTGTTTCGCAAGATAAACAACACTTTGCTGGGAAGCAGTAACCGACCGATTACTTCATCTCCCCTGTTGAGGGCTTTCTTTTAAGGCTCAGGACGAAAGTTTCTTTATCACGCCAATTTCATGAGCTTCAACACCGATGGAAGAAGTGCCTGCATCACATGAAAGACCATGACGAGTAATAAAATTCATTCAGGTAAGCCCACGACTGTGGTGAGCCCATGATTTTCTCAGCCTACCTTCATATTTCTTTCCTACTCAACTTATTTTTTGGTTGTGTTTTCACATACAATATTTCTTTCGATATAACATCTCAAAGAACTGCTTAAAAAAAATATAAGATCAGCTCGCCAGCAGTTAAGGATGTTGTTCCAGGGTATTTTTTGTACATTGGAGGCTTGGCTCATTTTGCGAATATCCACCCTAAAACTCAGAATCTCAGAAACTGAATTACTCATAAGTATTTCCCAGAAAACTTTTATTTTCGATGCGTATTTTCATATTCTTCCAAAATAAGTCAGAATATTTCCAGATTAAAAGAAATTAAAAAAAGCCCCCGAATTTCTCATCTTTTGATACATACTCTTTCCAAAATACGGTTGTACGACAGTAATCAATCCTGTTGCAACCAAAGACTTTTCACCAAGCCTTATTAAAAGATAACCTTGAAGGGAGTTCACCGTTCCAGATCTCTCTGCAGTGTTAACAATATTTCAAAGATTTGACTTCCAACTCTTTCCAGATAGTACACATTGTAGAAATAATTGGAGAACCTTAAAGTAATGGGCACTTGGGCATTTTGCTCCGGGTTAGGAGCTATGAGCACACCACCTTCCTACTTTAATTATATATCAAAGCTAGCAAAATAAGCAACTGAAATGCTTCTTTTTTTTACCTCTATTCCTCCATCCCTCACCCATACTCATATTTGCAAATTTTCCATATCAATACAGAATAAATCAAATTAAAGATAGGGTACATACCTTGCAGGTATGAAACCTGGAGTGACGCCCCATTGGCCGGTACCTCGGACATCCACTGATTTGGCCTTTTAATGACGTCATTTAGCCATGTGATAGATTCTCTGGGCCCCTTAGTAATTTCGGTACTGAAAACCATTAAAACAATCACCAAGCATGGTTACTATTAGATCTCTTTGTCATACGCAATGTTGGTAATTTGACCTTGGGTTCGAAAGTGAATCCTGTGTTTTCTTTTGGTGGTCACATATTTTGCTGTTGAATCCGTACGTACGGGATTAGCATGTTATGATGGAGCGACACCAAGGACGTCGCTTTAATACTTGTTATATATCGAACAGAGATAGCTACTGGCTTCCATTCTGGTTCACATGGCAAAGTGACAAGAAGTTAAATCCCTGAATTGTAGGTAATGCTATAATATCATTATAACTTGAGACATGCAAAACAACTCTTATCTTACCTAAGCTAGTAATCTTCCATTGCTTACAAATATAGCGAACTCATCACAGCTACTTAGTCTACATGGCCTAGTTAGTCCTCACTATCTTACCTAAGCTAGTAATCTTCCATTGCTTACAAATATAGAGAACCTATCATAGCTATTTAGTCTACATGGATTAGTTGGTCCTAATCTTACCTAAACTACTAATATTTCATTGCTTACAAATATAGAGAACCTATCATAGCTATTTAGTCCACATGGCCTAGTTACTTCTGACCATCTTACCTAAGCTAGCAATCTTCAATTGCTTACAAATATAGCGAACCTATCACAGCTATTTGGTCTACATGGCCCAGTTAGTCCAAACTATCTTACCTATCCAAAAAATCCCGAATCATCTGGTATCCCTGCCCAATGAATCTAACCTACTAAATTTACCTCAAGTACGTCACCTGATTTACCCAGCCAAAAACCTACACATGTTGCTTTCCTTGTCTTGCTTATCAAAACTACCTAATCCACCTAAGAAGCAGTTGTCCTAATGCAGGTGAGCACTGAGCAGTAGCCCGTCGACCTAAGCGACACCTCATAGAATCAATGCAATAAAAAAGGAGAGAGAACACAAATAAATAGCTTTGTGGCTTCAAAGAGGATAACCATTGGGTCAATAGAGGGTATTACGCTTACCCATGATCTGAATGAAGCTAAAAAAAACCTCTGCTTCATGCTAGTCTATGGGGGAGTTCATAGCTGCATACTTATGCTAACATGGGGCTATAAATCTAGCTGTTTTCTTCCCAAAACACAAGGAAACTGTAAGTGGTATTGGACCAAATGAAACTCGGCCCAGTTGGAGGTTGTCATGAAATTTATTTTTCTAATTCAAAGTAAAGATTTTATACATGTAATTATTTACATTTCTATCACATTCTAGATTCTTCGGGTGCTTATCGAACATTGCATATTTAAATAAAGGTTAAGTAGCAGCAAAATGTAATGCAAATGTTACTGTTGCGACGTAAATTAGAAAAAAACCCATTTCAATAAATTAGTTAATAATGTTAATTAATAATCTTCACGGATACTGTAATCAAGCAGATTCCAATTGCTTTCATGTATACTAAAGCCTGGTGATGTTTATGGCTTGGCTTCGTTACAGTGACGACAGCTAATGTTTCAATAAAAAAGCGTTGGTAATAACATTTTGGGGCGTGGTATCGCGTTTAGTTTTTGATAAAACAGGATCTCTATCGATATCTACAAGTGAAGTTCAATAGTGTCCATTAAAATTTGCACTTGTTAAGGGACATCTGTAACCATAGTATATACCTTGTAAAAAAATGAGAGTAAATTGGGAGGAAAAAAAATTGGGAGTAAATTGGGAGGAAAAAAAATTGGGAGTAAACTGGGAGGGAAAAAAAGTAGGATTTTATTCCTTTACTTTTCCCTGGGATTTTTACACTTTATTCTTCCGTCCAGACATAGGTATTACGGCGTTCATATACCAAAGGTTGTTAAAAATAAAACTATAGCCAAAATAAGAATTCAAACCAGCCATTCACATGTTTTTTAATGAAAATGTCCTAAAGGGTTTCATAAATAAAAAAAACGAATACGTTTTCAGGTCAGATCGCACTAAAACAATTTTNAAAAAAATGAGAGTAAATTGGGAGGTAAAAAAATGAGAGTAAATTGGGAGGAAAAAAAATTGGGAGTAAACTGGGAGGGAAAAAAAGTAGGATTTTATTCCTTTACTTTCCCCTGGGATTTTTACACTTTATTCTTCCGATCCAGACATAGGTATTACGGCGTTCATATACCAAAGGTTGTTAAAAATAAAACTATAGCCAAAATAAGAATTCAAACCAGCCATTCACATGTTTTTTAATGAAAATGTCCTAAAGGGTTTCATAAATAAAAAAAACGAATACGTTTTCAGGTCAGATCGCACTAAAACAATTTTACATAAGTCTTGGGCAGGCTATGCTTTTCCTGTTTTATATTGTGCATCTGGGCTTCTTTTGGATTCCTATGGGTAACGAGGCATTCCAAAAGAATGATCTAGGTGGCTTCGATGCCTGGCAAGACCAAGCTTAAAAATCTGTCCATCTTCATTCAACCCAAAATCCGGTAACATAGCCCAATTTTCAAGTTTTAGGGCTCCAAAACAGTAGTTCGACCAATTAAATATGAAAATATAAATCAATGTTTTCCCTGGTTAGCAAGCATCATCTCCTTGATATCCATTGAAGGAGCCAAACTTTGTGAAGTTGCTCTAGAATTGACGGGTCTGTCTGCGACCAATGGGATTGTTACAGTTGACACCAGAGACTCGAAAAAACGAAAAGCACATTACCGAAAGTGTACAGTATAATAAGTCGAAGGCAAAGCAAATTTGGGTATGTACAATACCAGTAAACGTTCATATGCTTACGGTATCATTGGTCAAAACATAATATGTATCCATTTACACCTTTGGTACTGACGATAAATACCAAAAGGCGTCTTTGTTATTTGCAATAAAATACTAGGAGATTGGAAGAAAGAAAATCCCAAAAGACCTTAACAACAGTAAAAGTACCCCAAAATTACCCACATCTATATCTAGGCCTGATAATTTGATTACACTGTCTACAGCTTCTCTAACAAATGGGATTTTGCTCCCAAAAGGAAGCTTTATCTTAAGTACCCGGCAAGGTGATATCAAACGGGGGTCCTTTATTACCTAAAACTATTAGTAAGTGGCCATTGTCTTTTGTATATTTATCTATCTCCCTTTAATATTAATTTCAATAGTATATAGAAAATTATTGCAACCTGTCCTAAAGTGTTCTAGACTATAGGATATACCAAGATTTCCATATATGATAACAATGATATAAACAACTATTCCCAATAATACAAAAGCAATACCAAAATATGGAAAATTTAAGATTAAAAATATATTCCTTCTGGTATGATACATATAATTACTGCTGTTTCTAATTGACCTAAGTGCTTCTCAACTCAAATAGAAGGTCGGTGAATCACATTTGATGATTCACTTTTGATGAATCACATTTGATGATTCACTTTTGATGAATCACTTTTGATAAACTGACTATATTAGTTTTAGGCGAGACCAATTCTCAAATTCCAATTTCATATTTCAAATTTATGAAGTTTCGATTCGGTCATGCACAAACAATTGCTTTGTTAGCTAGAACGAATTGAGTGTTTTGGGACAAGTTGACTCGGATCAAACACACATGCCAAAATGATTTAAAACTGAGAGGCTCAAACCTTCCAAGCCACAGAGACACAGAGGTAGTGGGACTAAAAGAATAGTTAATTTATTAGTTTATCTTTTAAATCGGCAAAGAAGTGAAAAAGATTTTTTTTAAAAAAACCCTGTTTATCTTGAAAATTTTATAAAAGGAATTTACCTCGTTTTGGAGTCATTTTGAACTTTAAATATGACTATGGACCCAAATCGTAGTATTATTACAGTGCAAGCTTTCAACTGGTAACTTCCTTTAAATTTTTGGAAGTTAAGATATCTTGTTATCACATTGTACACTATCAGTGTCAAATCCAGTGGAAGCCAGAAAAGAAAACCACTAAGAGCATGGCTTTGGAATGATTAGGTTACGTCAGTAATTAGGTTTGTGAGATTAATTTGCCAGCTCGCAACACCATTTGGGGTAGAAGAAAAGTCACCTTCCTTGCGGAGTATTTGTAACCCTGTCCACAAACGACATTTTATTTAAAACCAAATTTACAACGATACTGTCGTACTTTGTTTTGTTTGTCAGACTTGTCTTAATGATATTGTCGTACTTTCTTTTGTTTGTTAGACCTGTCTTAACTTAACGATACTGTCGTACGATATTGTCGTACTTTGTTTTGTTTGTCAGACCAGTCTTAACTGAACGATACTGTCGTACTTTCGTCTGTTTGTCAGACATGTCTTAACTTAGCGATATTGATGTACTTTCTTTTGTTTGTCAGACTTGCCTTAGCTTAACGATATTGTTGTACTTTCTTTTGTCTGTCCGATTTGTCCTAACTTAGCGATATTGTTGTACTTTGTTTTGTTTGTCAGACTTATCTTAGCTCAACGATATTGTCGTACTTTGTTTTGCTTGTCAGACTAGTCTGAACTCAACGATATTGTCGTACTTTCTTTTGTTCCAAAGCGTACATTTGTCAGACTTATCTTAACTCCTTCGACTTCATCATTCAGTTTCACCTGCCTACAGATTGCCATATCGTACGAAATTACATCAGATTCTTGCAGGTGATTTCAAATTATCGGCTAAACGAAGTACTAAATAAATGTATATTACTCAAATAGCCCGATATTGATCACGCAATACAGCTGATAGCAAACATATGTACACTAAAAATAGAGCCCATTCTTATTTCCTTCCAAAAGATATCAAACATTTTGATTAAACTTCAAACAATGATCATAGAGTTTTTCACCCTTCGTAAACTTATGCAGTGTTCATATTGACGATTCAAGCATGACTTAATAATGGTCACCAATCGGAGATTGAGTAGGAATTTTCTATATCTCCTGAAATATTCAAATCGACATGTAAAACGGTAATACAAAGTTGCCTTCTCACCACTTCTGCCAAGTTCAAATCTGGCTTCCCGCATTATGTAAATACAGGCACCTGGGATATGTTCTGCAAGACTTCAAAATCCTATCAATGACGTCAGCATAACTTAAAAGTGCGCTGTGAAAACAACTGGCTGATTGGAGTTGAAAGTTTCAAAAAGAAACGAACAAACAACGTCATATTATGTGAAGTATACCTTTGCACAGTAATGCAATCAAACAATAGCATTCCTCTTAAGTGGTGCACTGGGGCTATCCATGGTAGAAGGTTCACTTTGGGGTGTGCTTCTTCCGGCAGCAGGGGGCAATATAGCCGAATAAGTTCCTCCTGAAGGGTTGTCTTCAAGCAGCGGTTTCCTTTCTGGATCACGTCTTCTCCATCTTCTAAATGTCTTCATTTTCTTATATTTTGATCTCCAATTGGCACCCTGTCTGCTTTCTTCGAGAAAATCTACATTCCTTGTTGTAAAATACTGTACTATCATTCCAGTTACTGCTAATAAGACCCAGAAGCAACAAAGTATTACGTCTGCAAAAATAGAAAGCAGTGCAAGGAAAAGGTTTCTTAAAACAAGCACAACATCATACAACAGAAATGCCGAAACGTCTAGTTAACTTACGTATTGTGTGACAACAAACAGCCTAAAAACCTTTGGTAATCACGTCAGAAAATATGAATGAAAAAAACCCAAATTTAAACAACGTAGTTATAATAAATTCCTTCTAAAAATGTTAGAATTTTGAACGCTACAATAAAAAGTATTATAGGGGATCTCGTTTTATTATTACTATCCACTGTTTTTCACGAATTTTGATGTTGAGTCAGTTCAAACATATAAAAACTGTTACCGGGCTACAAGCACTAGATTACGGTAACCATAACAACTATGTCTTCAAACTGTGTCTCATCTAGCTACAGTGGTACCACAAAACCATTCTCAATACTTCGGATGTTCCCAGTAGGCAGCATTTAGGGAATATTTCAACACCTTGTGTATTCTATCTTAGACATATTATCATTGCTATTGTCAGTTATTATTATTAATTATAATTCATGTTTAACTGGTTATTTTTGCTTTAGTTTTAAAAATCAAAATAGCAGGTATCACCTACAGGTCTGAGGTAGGTATGAAGTTTGAGACCAACGAAAAATGGGAATTTCTATTTGCTAAATAGATAACGCTTTTCTGTGGAGGTGAGCTGTACTGTTTACAACCATTTTTTTAATTTCGGTCAAATGAACTCTCCCAGCCATTTCAACATAATATTTGCAATTATTTTTGTTGAAAACTTCAAGTGTTCCTACTGCTAATGAAGCAATAGTTGTTTTCAAGTGCCACATTCGTTCAATCTCAATTTGTGTATTGTAATATTTGGATGGTTTTTTAAATTCCCTAGCACCTACATTCCTGTCCAATGGAATGGTCAAATCAACCAAGAGACAGGTTTTCTTTTCATAGTCATTTATAACTATATCTGGTCTATTAATTCAATTGTCCTGTCATTATTATTATTATTATTATTATGATGATGATGATGATGATGATGATGATTTCTATTATTACTACTACTACTATTATTATTATTATTATTATTATTATTATTATATTTTCCTTTGATTTGCATAGTAGTAATAGTAATAGTAGCAGTAGTAGTAGTAGTAATAGAAGTAGTAGTAGTAGCAGCAGTAGAAGTAGTAGTAGAAGTAGTAGTAGCAGTAGTAGTAGTAGTAGTAATAGTAGTAGTAGTAATAGTAGTAGAAGTAGTAGTAGTAGCAGCAGTAGAAGTAGTAGTAGTAGTAATAATAGTAGTAATAGTAGTAGCAGTAGTAGTAGTAGTAATAGAAGTAGTAGTAATAGCAGCAGTAGAAGTAGTAGTAGAAGTAGTAGTAGTAGTAGTAGTAGTAGTAGTAGTAGTAGTAAGTAGTAGAAGTAGTAGTAGTAGTAGTAGTAGCAGCAGTAGAAGTAGTAGTAGTAGTAGTAGTAGTAGTAGTAGTAGTAGTAGTGGTAGTATTTATTTTTACTATTGTATTGTTGCAATGGGTGTAGAAGTAGATCCTTATTAATTATTTCTTCTTAAGTTCTTGATTGGCTTGGCTCATTACAGAACAGTTAGGATCCCCTACACAGTGCTTGCCCAAATGCAATCCTCTCTAGTCTTTTTCGCAATGTTAATCTAAGGTCGTGTGCACACAGAAGAAAGTTACTCTCATTACAGTTCTTGGTATTTCTCCTTTGTTAGTTCTATCGTCTTAAAATATCTCGCCTCGGCAATGATGCGTTGACTTCGACTATTTGGCAATGCTAAGCTAAGTATTTCATTTGTTGTTTATGGGTGTAGATAGATATATCGTTAACTTCGAAAATTCTGAAGACAGCGGTATTGTTGTACAGAAAGCAATTATTCAAATCTACCTTCCTTCTTCCTTCAAGGGCATTATTGACAATTTTATGTAGCGTATGAGTATACCTTAAATCAATGCAATTGTGTTGTTATTCGTTAATAACCGGTTTTGTATGAACCCATAAGATCAAAATAACTATTGTGAAGGCCTCTCGGGCATCCCTTGTAATCTGTGCTGTGATCAGCAAAGGAGTTTCCTGCAGCAGTTCAAAGGTACATCTCAGACATGGCTTTATTCAATCTAGTTTTCAAGCTGTAGCATTGAAAACGTGGTAAAAGGAGCGTATGTAATGGATACCATTCCAAATGCCTTTACAACAATTGAGGTAACACAATCTTTATTTAGATTCCATATTTTTTAGTCTTTTTCTCAGCTCAATTCAATTTAACATTTCATATCTTCCCTGTAATTTTACTTTCTGGTGTGGTATATGATAACGGGCAAGGAGATATATCATAACAAAGATATATCTTGTGCGCGTGCGCACTACGTTTATTTTATGGGAGATATGGAACATGGCGCTGCAAGCAGCACGGTCTTCTTGATGGTATATTTATTAAATCTGTATTAACCAATTCTGTGTCAGATATAAATGAAATACTTTTTCCTGTGAGGAACGAAGATAATGCTTCACATACCTTGACATAAGTAGACTTTTCAGTGGACTTTTATTCGACTTGCAAAATATGGAAGGAGAAATGGGGAGATTTTGTCTTATTATTTAAATTAAAGAACTTGGCAAAAGAGAACCTTCCCTGAAATGACGAATATTTACGAGTCTTTATCTCAGAATGCAGAACAACGTAAGAATCCTAAAGAAATATTAAATGTAATTCAAGAGCTTGAAAAACAAGACTGAAAATGCTTCAGTCTATAAGTGCGAGCCTAGTATTTTATTTTATTTCATTTTATTACTGAGCAAAGAGGTGCCTATAAAAAACTCTCAACTTCACGTAATACATGGATAGGTGCCAATTAGGTCTACATTCAACTAAGTTTCAAAATTGGCCAACTTATTGTTCTCACGTACAGGGCACGCATTAGAGACAAGTCTATTATTATGAAAATTGTCTATGACGAAAAGATAAATCGTCAAAGAACAAGAACAAGGAAAATACAAAGATGTAGAAGCGCGCCAATACATGCTCGCGCTTGAAAAAAAAGTGAATGAAATTTTATCAAGACACATTCTCGTAACCAAGAATATGGCCAACGATATGACGATTTATTGACAGAAATAATGCTTTTGAGGAATTAAACTTTAAATCTATAGCAACAGGAAGATTCACCTGTCGAAAGAGTTAAGTGGTGTTACTGGTATATATAATGATCAGGGGGGAGGGGGGGGTCCTATGTCACGCGCGACTCGTTTTAGTACTGGTGTAGCAAGGTTATGTAAAGTGCGCAACCAATAAATATTACCGGTGGAATCAATGTCCGGCATGGGGAATATGATGTAGTAAATGCAGTGCAGTCAACCATTTTGCTGCAAGTCTATTTAGCCAACAAGCCTCGCAACAAAGCGACCAGCAAAAAATTGATTAGACTGTTTGTGAGGCAATGTTTATGGGGACAGCAAAGGATGTTACGACGCTTTATTCTTTGCTTTGTTAAATGTTGTATGCAAATACAGAAGCACAATGTTTATAAAGTATTGTTTTCATCGATGGCTTAAAATAATCTATACGTGCCAGATAAAACAGAACTTCGGTGTAAAGGTTATATTACTTGCAGATTTTCTACTTGGGTGCAGTCTTCTCGGGAAGTATGTTATGTGAGTTATGAGCTTGAATGCCATTGCTAGAAAACCCAGCTAACCTGAAATTACTTAATTCATATTCTTCATCAGCAATGCTTTTTTTCATTTGAGAGCTCTATTGGTAAAACAGTGCTTGCTTATGGCTCCTCTTCTTCAAATAAGTTTATTAAAGACTTCCCGGATGTTTTTACAGGGTTCGTCAAAATGATTGCTATGTATACAGTTACAAAAGACGTGGCAGTTTCCTGCCAAATATTAGCTCCTCGGGGGTCGGTCCTCTCATTATATGAAACACTTTGTATAGAAGTTATTTTTCAATCCTCTTTGTCAAATTTTTCCTGCATCTGATTCTCAATTAAAGGAGACTCGAGTGCATACGTTGAAAGACAATCATATGCATAGCCTCATTCAGCACTTAAAAGTTGAGTGACTTACAATAAAAACAGTATCCTCCGAAGACACTACTACAGCAGGACTTTAAAGGCGACTTATCGTATATGAATGGAGTGTTACTCCGTGTTAACCGTATTATTATTCGATCAATGCCTTGTGTTCCATTTTTATGCATGTCCATGAGGGCCATCTCGGCATGAAAAAAGTAAGCGCAGAGCAAAGAAGTTTTTGTTTGGCTGGGCTAACTAACTATATCAAGCAGTTTATTCGTAAATGTAAACCGTGTATGCAACTACTCCAATTAAAGCTCAAAGAATCTACGATTCCTTATGATGTCTCAGCTCAACCATGGATTAAAGTAGGCTCGGATTTTTTTCAGTATGCTTCACATCACTCCTTGTGACAATTATTCCCTCTGGCCGGAAGTGTACTAGTTGGTTTGGGAAGACACAGTAAGTTATCGATACTCGGGAAGATACATTAAGTTATCGATGCTTGGGAAGAGACAGTAAGTTATCGATACTTGGGAAAACACAGTAAGTTATCGATATTTGGGAAGGCACAGTAAGTTATCGATACTTGGGAAGACACAGTAAGTTATCGATACTTGGGAAGACACAGTAAGTTATCGATACTTGGGAAGAGCACAGTAAGTTATCGATACTTGGGAAGACACAGTAAGTTATCGATACTTGGGAAGACACAGTAAGTTATCGATACTTGGGAAGAGAGAGTAAGTTATCGATACTTGGGAAGAGACAGTAAGTTATCGATACTTGGGAAGGCACAGTAAGCTATCGATATTTGGGAAGACACAGTAAGTTATCGATACTTGGGAAGACACAGTAAGTTATCGATACTTGGGAAGACACAGAAAGTTATCGATACTTGGGAAGACACAGTACGTTATCGATACTTGGGAAGACACAGTAAGTTATCGATGCCATGGAGGCTTCATTCACTAGAAATGGTATACCATAAGAATTAGTGTCAGATCGTGGTTTTTAGTATTCTTCTCACAAATTCAAAGGACTTACTAAAGAGTCTAAGTTCAAATATTTAACAAGTATCCTTCTTTATCCTTCTTCAAAAGGACCTTCAGAATTTGTAGTAAAAAAGCTAAAGTCGGTGATGAAGAAATGTTATAGGTCACGTAGATTAACATTGATTAAAATCGATTGAAGTGGTGTGTAGGATGTTTTTCGTTTCATCAGATGAGGATAAAAATTTTGGGCTACTACATTTTAAAATAAAGACAAATTAGCAATCTATATTCTGTTTAGTGCCCTAGTTTGCATTGTTTAGTAATAGTACTAATAATGTTTAGTTGATTGTTGAATTCATGGTTTCTCACAACAATACAGTAATTTATTATTCTTTTTGGAGGGTGGGGGAAAGGGGGGGGGAACAATAGACAATGAGTTGATCGTTAATTTATTTATAATTTATTACTTACTTGAAGGTGTGGTATATGATTATGGCCTAGGATATATACTTACCGTGGTGAAGGTATTTTTTCTTCTCATACGCACGTTGACGTAAGAGAAATTATCATGTTCGCCTGTAATACACGTCTCTGGCACATAGTTTTTAATCTCTGGGGTAATTTTACCCAGTAAGCCAGGGTTGAACCTGTGCAGCAAATGTCAATCTTTCATTTCCCTTCTTCAGAAAGGCCTTTTGTGCCCAATGCCAAGAGATTTCACTTTGAATCTCTTTTGTATCAGGTTATTACCAATTCACTATTATTATTGAAGTATTTCTTTACGTATGCATTTTAGTACAATTTCCTGCCGGGTCACCCCAGTGACCTGGGGCAGATAAAGGTTCGATGAGACATAACACGAACATTAAAGGGACGATTGACATATCATAAAGAGTATAAAAATAATTATGACCAGTAAGTATAAACATCATTATAACGAACATTAAAAGACAGTAAATGTCTTTCTTCTTGAGATTCAGTAACAATATTTTTCCTCAAACCTCAAAAACCTCCCTGACGATCCTTGAAGAATACAAGAAATACAGGATGATACTCTTCTGCAATTCCACTATCTTTTTTTTTATGCTTATGACCTTCAGTCTCGTTTTTAACAGTTTGACACTTGTTCCTAAAGCCCCAATTATGTTTGGGACGACTATAACTCGTTTGTTCCAAATTTCGTCTAGCTCCTTGGCTAAATCGTGATATTTTTCAAATTTATCCTTTTTTTTGCATTCACCCTAGTATCATAAGGCACCACGAAATCTAACATCTTGCATATACTCTTCATTTTCCCTGCCACGATTATGTAAGGCTTTCTCGCTTCATTCACATGGTTTGTTTGTACTTCGAAATTTCGCAGAATGTGGAAATTATTGTTGTCACCGAAATACTCCATTTGGACCATGTTTTACCATTTCTCTTTAATATGGAATCAACGCAGTTTAGTGACTTGCCAATGCACCTTCTTATCAACCCAGTCGTGTCGACACATATTCCTTTTATGCGGTCTTAATGCACTCCCTTAGAATATAATTGCTACTTTTCTCGGCTTGACGGCAAACTCTGCATTGGCTTTCTTCTATCTTTGCTTTGATAAAACTTTTTCTAATTGAGGTGCCATTGTTAATGTTTCTGTCTCACCTTTTAAAGCGCCACCCTTTTACCACAACTATTGTTACTCGTCCGCTACATTTTCTGTCTGCCAGAAAAACTCCCTATGTAGCTTTTTTTTTCTGCAGTTGTTTTCCCTGTCGTGTTTTTTTTCTCGTTTCTTGAGCTCATTCTTACTTTCAATCTCTCCTTTCCAGTCTGTAGCTTCACTGGCAGCTTTTGTTTTCCTATCATTTCTTGAAGATCAGCAATAGTCAAGTCAATGGCCCATGTGTTGATTGCTTTATGTTTTCATCATTGAGCTTGGTTACAAGTATTTTTCTAAAAGGCATTTTGCATTCTTTCTCAACTTTATCTTTCATATATTTCCGCTTCATTTGATTGTAATACATCCAGATATTTGTAAGTAAAATCTTGCTTTAGTGATCTTATTCTCTCGTCGTGTGGCAATTCTATTCCATCTGACAAGTATCTTTTCTCTCTTCGTTATCAGAACTCCAGATTCATCTGACCAACATTGCACACTACTTTATCAGGGTAGCCTTTTTGACGTAGTGCAGAATTTACATAAGAACAGGGAAAAATTGAAAATTAACAGTGCAGTTAAAAAGTAAGTATGATTTGGGATGTCAGCTAACAAATCATCTCCAAACTGGGAAGAAAGCGGAGAAAGTGTTTTGCATTGTACTGAATAAATACCGCCTAGAATGCCCGGGGAACACCGAGTACGTAGTTGATTTTACTGCTGTCGACCATTTGGTAACAAAAATTACTATTTAAGAAGTATATTTAGATTGGATTTTAAACAGAAATACTAAATTTGGGATTGAAATGACCTTAAAAATTTGCCCAATATTTTCCGTCATCCAAACAGTTACCCCATATACTTGGGTAACCGATGACATGGATGCATAAAAGATAGTAACATAAAACTAGACCAGCAGCAATTTCAAAGTGAATTGCCATATTTTATTCAAGCAAATATTTTAAAAATTGAGTTTTTGGTACACTTTCATTAAATCGATGTTCTAGGTTCAAAATATTTAATCGGCAGGGATTGCTAGGTATGTGCCCCTTTGGCAATGACTCATGTCAGGGAGTATTAACTTAAGACAATACGATTTCTGTTGTTTACTATCTCAAAATTATGTGGTATGTACGAAAGCTATACCACTACATCCATACAGCTAAATTTCTAAGTGTAAATCTTGAGTGGTACAATATACCTCCTTGACAACATCGTTAAGGAAATGAACAAGATACTCCGACCCCTGTTTCGGAGCATCTTCCGATCTCCCTGAAGACGTTTTCTTTGCTTAAAGTACTTATATTCCAGTTGAAGACCCTTACCTATGTATTGGTATAACACGTTGACTGTTTTCTCAGGGGCTATTTGTTAGGTGTCGAATTTCACCTAACGACCAAAATTTGCTTTCAAAGAAGTATTGTCATTCTGGCTACCCTTAACAGTCGCACTTGAAGCCAGGCCTCAACAGTCGTGTAACAGAATTCACCACTCTCATATAACAATCAATCAATGATACATCAATACAACAATCATATAACTATATGTAAAATTTATCTTATACAATTCAAACTTACCAGTGCTTTGAAAAGGTTTTTCCATATAAACACTTGAATAGCCCTTTTTACTCATTCGCCAAATAAAGCACTTGACAATGTACACAAGCGTACCATGGACAAAGTTACTAATCACTAAAAACGAGAGGTCAGTATAAGAAACTTCAAAACATGAAAAAGAGGCAAAATTACGTATTTGCGATTCCAGTCTTTTAAACATGAGTTCCTTAAGTCAAAATACGAGTCCCTTTATATCAAACATTCCCTAAACAGAGTATGTTACTAGGGGACCAAGAGACCAATAACTTTAAAACTTAAAAACAAGTGCTCCTTTGTCAGCCCTTTTAAGTGGGCGCTCCTCGGGGTCCACCTCTTTAAATACGCCAATTAAAAAAAAAGATAGAGTTTGGTAAATAAACAAGTTTGAATTCATAAAAATGTCGACCCGTCACTGATTCTTTCTGGGATAGCAGACGGCGTTTCTACTCGCAGAACTTAGCAATAATCTGGTAGCTCAACAAAGGTTATGCAATTAATCTCTTTTTTTTCATTCCATAAAAGGGATTTGACAAGTAAAAAGTTTCCCAACTAAGGGTTACATGAGTAAACACACACACAAAAATCCCTAACACTACGGCAAGCAGGTAAAGCTAACGGAGATTTTTCACCGTCAAAATATCGCCAGATCAACAAGAACAAGAAGAAAAACATGAAAATAAAAAAGAAGGATTAAAACCATAATGGCTTTGAAAGATGCACCCTGCGACGGGGCTGAGATTACATTCACAATGGTACAATAAAGTAAACAACATCACTAAAAGAATATATGTATATAACCCCCTATAGTAAATAATATTACCAAGTCAAGTATACGAACATGAATAGGTACACGACTTAAAAATAACGGGGGTATTGCTTTATACACAACATCACACAAATTCTGTTGTTGGAAGTATTTAAAAGTAGTAGCTTTGCAGTAATTCAACAGTAAACAAGTTCAAAACACCGACAAAATGAAGTGCCTATTTGACTAAAGCTCGGGTGCATTCTGTTTAATCCTTCATACTTTCTATGCTTCCAATTCACAAAGGACCGAGAGACCAAGGAATCTATTATGCACTGTTAACATCCCCACACGCAACGTTCCTCTGGCAGTGTATACTGCTTAAAGGAGCTCTACAGAGACTTAAAACCGTTGCAGGTAGGGCAGTTAACAGTGCACGATTCTCAAAATGTTACAATGCGGAAAGGAAGTGTACAGACACCAGGGAATCTGTTCGAAGATTCCAATATTACAGCTATCAGTCTCTTGGATTCGAATACCCAAGGTTTCTTTTTAATGAAAAGACACAATATGCTTCTTAAAAAGAATACACAACTGATCCGGTGTTACGAAAAAGTAAAATAATAACCATTGCACTGTGTATTTTTCATTAAAGTGACAAAATATTAGGTTTAAACCCACGGTTATCAGCTTCGGGGGATATTTCACTTTTATGGAAATGAGAGAAGTTGTTATAGATAATTCCCTTGTTTTCTCAAATAACTGCTAGGGTATCCTGCAGGCGAGAGTAGTTTCAACATGTTTGAATTCTGGAGACTTTTCTGGAAGCACATAGTTACGAAATATGCACGTTACCCCTTCTGATAATGCAGGAAAACTAACAAATATTTAATGGATCAGTAAATTAAATATCAATTTTGTCAGTTTCTTACAAATTATCACCGATCGAAGGAAATAAGCAATCTCTATCTGGGGCGTATTAATGGGAAGAAGTGAAATTAATTTAACTGCTAGTTGGAAAAGTAAAGTGTCGTGCTGTTTCTTTTAGGGTGCCATAGGGTAATTCAGGAAAATGCAGGTAGACAGTGGCGTAGCCAGCCGTAAAAAGGTGTTGCTAGTGATAGAGACAAACGTGCTGTGGAGGTTAATTAGCACACCCCAAGGGCGACAGCTCTGGTTTTTGACTTTTGGAGGTTACTAAGGTAAACCAATCGGCAAATAACTCAGGTTTGGATGCCAAAAGCCCCCAATAGCCTGGTTCTGATACTGTAGACTCTAAAACACAAGAAGATGTGTACAACTGGCTGTACTCGACTTATCTCTGTTCATGATTGTTTAATCACAACGTCAGGACAAAAGTCAAAGCATAATAAAGGTTGGGGCACAAAGAACAAACAAGAAAGAAAAAAGAAAGGCGAAAGATTCCCTTTCGTCAAGTTTTCCATTATTTTTTATGCAAAAGGAAATCATCCTGCACTGAGACAACAATATTGGTAGCTGGTAGAAAAACAAACTAAAAAGGTCAAGGTATTCCAGGATGACGTGAAAATAAAAATCCATTTCAACGGCAAATTTGGTCGGATAATGGCATAATGAGTATGCACGCATTTTACAAAATCCAGTAACAGTAATAAATCAAATAATTGATGGAACTGTGTCCTCTTCCAACAAATCATCTCTCTCCTAAAATGCACCAGGAACAGATTTCTTTGCCATGGTCATGGAATAGGATGAATATTGATCAAATCATGCTATTTCAGATGAGCACAACGCAAGGCCCAAATTAAGGCCCCCTAGAGACAAATAGTCAAAGCAAATCGCTTCAAATCTACCGAAGTACTGCCCAAAGTATCAGCAGCACAAATAACAAGGTCGTGCTCAAGAAATTGCGCACAGCGTATTACAGGATTTACGGTAAACATGGTTATCAAAGATTTAACGCCAGTGTGAGTATTGTATTGTGCTATTAAAAAGTAATAGCTGGTCCGAAACCCTATTTTAGGTTGTGCGTTCATAGCTTAGCATAACAAAACACAAGAATACAAGAGATAGATGAAAGAGCGTTATCATGTCATGAGTCGTACGCTTTTCCCGAGCTACGTTTCGCGAGATAGTTCTCCCATCGTCAGGCTAGTGAGGTGACTAGATACGATTGTTTTATACCTTAGCAGTGCGGACCTACGTGCAGATAGGGCTCGAGGTGTTTCGGGAAGTGGCACCATACCTATGTTGTGCTTGTTGCGTTTGTTGTGTTTCTTTCTTTAGTGCTGGCAGCCATGTTTCTGGAAGGGTGTAGGATATACTGTTGATGTGATTGCTGCATTGCAAGGAATGGATTGCTTCTTTTATTTTTCTTCTTGTTGTATTGGTTTCCTTGTCTATAATCCTATTATTTTCCCCGTCAAAGGTATGATTCTGTGTCCAGCAGTATTCGGCTATTTCATGATTCTTGGTGTCACCTTTCTGAACAGCTCTCTTGTGTTCTTTTTCTCTTTGACCCAAGGAACGCTTTAATTCGCCAATGTAGGAGGCAGAACAGTCCTTACATTCGTGTCTGTAAACTACGTTGTTCCTGGGTCTTTTCGTTTTGAGAGGATCTTCCTTAAGTTGGAAGTAGTGAAGAAGGAGCATTGAATGTTGTGTTGTCGGAGAATTCGTCTTAGGTGCTCACTGGTATTCTTCATGTAAGGCAGACTTATACGTTTCAGAGGTTCTTTATCTTCATGATTAGGTCCAGTGGTTCTGTGTAAGGCTCTCTGGACGTCCCTATCGTGGTATCCACTGGATAAGAGAACCCTTTGAAGGTGTCTTTCTTCTTTTCTGAGGTGATATGGGTTAGAAATAATGCTTCTTGCTCTTCCAAACAGAGTGCTAATGACACTATTACGAGCTGAGACTCGGTGGTGTGATGCATTATTGAGGTACTGGTCAATGTGAGTCAGTGTGAGTTGAAAAATAACCAATCTTACCTCTCAAGAAAACGCTGGATAAACCATTGCATATCTGTCTCAATCCGAAGCTTTTTTATGCAAATGGTAACAAGAAGGTGCGAATCATTGAATAGATTGTAGAACACTGTTATGGTAAATCGTCAGGTATCAAGTAACCTAATTCTTCCCAGAGGGGATGGGCGAGAATTACGAAATCTTGAAAAACCTGGTTTTAAAACGCCAATAATAAGTCTATTTACGTATTTATCTACGTACTTACTTATTTATTTATTTATTCAGTTATTTATTTATCGATATCAGAGCATTTACATTACAAAGGGTAAAATGACCGAAGTCCTGACTTACCAACCATGACAGCAAATGCTCCAATAATTGCAGAACTTGCAATTGATAACTGCAGTAAACAGAGGCCAGTACAAAATATCAGATAACAAGACTCCAGGTAGTACAAATAAAAGCAGTATCATTGTACCGCTATAAAAAAACAAAATATGTAACACACCTAAGTTCTAGTTCTCATTCAACCAAATATTTGCCGTATTATCTATTTATCGATTGATTTCTCTATTCCTCTATCTGCCCATCCTCATATCCAGCTACAATTCAATTAATACATCTACTTTTATTTGGTGTACTTAAAAGTCATGATGGAAAGGTGGAACTTATGGAACTTGAGGATTTTTATCCGATGATCAATTAAATTTGATGTAATCCTTTAAGTAAGGGAAGTCAGAAATTGAGATGATGGCTGACAAGCATATTGGCCTATCTGATCAATCTGTCTTTTAAAATTCTTCAATTGTAGTTAGCTTATGCTTTAAATCAATGAATATGGTTTATCCCTTGTGCTTGATTTGCAATCATAAAATACATTAACTGGCAGGCAGTAGCCAAAACACTAGGGCATTATTATTTATCTATATATAGGCTATAAATCCATATATAATACTCTGTCAGTCAACCATCCACTGATGCAGTTCTGATACAGTAAAGAGAAATCGCCTCAGTAATATGTTTAGTTCGCCTGGAAGGGTAAACAACCATATCAGTGCACACAAGTCTCGACTTGCTGGTGCATATTACCACATGTGTATTAATTTCTTTAGCACTTTATCTGTAAATAAAACAACCTTGGTTTACGTCAGGTTAGTCTTGCAGTAGCAATGAACAAAAACGCTACTGAGTACTTAGCCCTTGACTAGTCACAGTAGCACACAGACAACCAAAGACACACAATGTCACACAGAGCCATACAGACACAGACACCCAATAAATTAGCTGCAAACTAGCGCAACGTACTTCATCTGGATCATCAGGGAGACAGACTTAATGAGACTACTTACCACTGTTCACACACACACACACACACACACACACACACACACACACACACACACACACACCAGTCCTAATTTAAAACCTTTGCAATATAACTAGACTCGTAGCACATTTCACTGATGTTCCGGTAGGATATGGGCGTAATTTGTTACGGCCATATCCTGCCAGTGAACATCTATAAAAATGTGAACACCTTTCCAAACATTCGTCCGATCTAGCCATGACCACACTTTGTAATGACACGTGATTTCCATGGATTCTGACCTTTTACAAGAAATGCCAGTAAGTTGAAAGAAGGAATCCTGAATTTTGAGTTCTAACAATGTCTGACGTACTTTTTTGAAGAGACCGGTTTTGACCAATTGCAGGTCTCTTCAGCATATCTAGTCATGGAGGTCCATTGTAATATCGAATCTATCTATCTATCTATCTATCTATCTATCTATCTATCTATCTATCTATCTATCTATCTATCTATCTATCTATCTATCTATCTATCTATCTATCTATTTATCTATCTATTTATCTATCTATCTATCTATCTATCTATCTATCTATCTATCTATCTATCTATCTATCTATCTATCCATCTATTTATCTATCCATCTATTTATCTATCATCTATCGATCCATCTATCTATCTATCCATTTATTTATCTATCAATCAATCAATCAATCTATCTATCCATCTATCTATCTGTCTATTTNATCCATCTATCTATCTATCTATCTATCTATCTATCTATCTATTTATCTATCTATCTATCTATCTATCTATCTATCTATCTATCTATCTATCTATCTATCTATCTATCTATCTATCTATCTATCTATCTATCTATCTATCTATCTATCTATCGAACTGTTTCATCGAAGAAGTCAATATTCCACTTCAGAGATAAACTTCCTTCAACCAAATGTATATTTTCCATTGGTTTTACAGAAAACTGCATTTAGCATTCTCGCGTAGGAAGTTCATATATATATTACAACCAGTCACAAACTCACAAACTACAATGAACAGAAACAAACAAAAGTAGTTGCTTTGTGTTTTATTAAAAAAACCTGACTTACCGCTTTCGGGAAAAAAATGAAAAAGATCGGAACAGCAAATGTTATACACAGAAACGATAAGAAGAATATGAGCTCATTGTGCCACATTGGATCAACTCCTATAAAACAAAAAGAACAATTAAATCTAGTTAAAACGGGAGGCTAGTATGCAAGTAATTAAGTTTTTTTTGAAAGAAATGATTTAAGGAAATAAAAGTAATACAGGAATAGGATGGAGAGATTTAAACAAGAAAATGTTAATACCCACAATAAAAATGTTTAATGTATAAGTCAGATAGTAGGGCTACAGTGTACGTGGCGAAATATACTTTGCCTCCAATGTAACAGACATTTTGGTAGACCTGTGAAACCAAATGATTGGTGTTTTTTTTATTTAACGTTATTTTCCCCCAGTAACTGGGGCCCAGACGGTGCCCTTAACAGAGCCTTGGATTTAGCAGTGAGTAATTTCTTGGCCGGATGCCATTCCTGACGCCAACCAATAGCTTTTTCTTTTGTAAATTTCCACAGTCGCCCGCTCGGGGAATCGAAACCGGAATTCTTCCTTACGGTGCTGTTGCACTAACCATAAAGCCACGGCTCCTCAAGTGATTGGCATTTCCTTTAGCAATATACAACTTTGTGGTTAGCGTGAAACCAAAGTGTCTTTGTAGCAGTAACTTCCAAGGAAGGTACAAGCCAGTTTTATTTTTACTGCTTTGTTGTGCATGTTGACGATGGTGTACGTAGGCGACACTAAACCTTGACTTTATGAACGATTTCATGAACATTTGGGCACTAAAAGTTTCTTTACAATTATTATGATTAGTCTTGTAAGCTTTCGTGCTTCTGTCTCTTGACTTGTTGTTGATTTTTTTTCCTAAAAACTTGAGTTTTGTTGCCTTGTTTTTGATTATTTTGGACGTTTTCCGTTTATTTGTTGTCTGAATCTCGAAGGGTAAAGTTGGTTTAAATTTTTGTCTGGTATCGAACGCGTGCAAAAAAAACTTTTTTTGGTCTTGCATCCTGAGCAAAGCTTTTAAGCCACTTTACGCGCAAAGGGTTACTTTTCTTATTCAAAATTTTTTCTTTATAGTTTTTAATCATTTTTTCAAATTTATTGATTTATTTCCTCACCCAATTCCATTTTAGGAAAAAAAAGCCATGCCTCAAAAAAGAAGCCTATGTCTGACAATAATAAAATCTAAAAAAAATAAGTTGCGTTAGTAAGAAATTTCGAACCTTGCCACCAACTCCAAAATATACTGACACGTTTTGTTTCAGTTGAAATGTGGAAGCACACAGTAATTCTCATTTATGAAACCTGATGGGAAACACCATTCATACTACACTCAACAGTGTAAAATACAAAAAAAACCCTCTTTTAGTAAAGGCAAACCGCTTTATTTTACGTCTACGGCAATACAATCTTGTTAGTCTTGAAATACGAATGAATTACAAAATATTTAACTATAAAAACACAATTTTAATAGCTGACAACAAAATTTGATGACTTGAAATCGGAAATAAAATAACAAAAACAAAATTAATAAGGGAGTAAGAGAGTGCGACAAATATTTACTCGTGGATCCCAACACAGCAAAACAGTTTCTAATCCAATCCTATTATTTTCCATAATTTCTGATGATACAACTTTTTACTTACCGATCTTGGTGTAGTAAATAGTTGCTGCCAATAATACACCTAACAAAATCCCATTGTTTGCAAGGCAAAGATGAACAAATTGTGTTTTAAGCCACAGTGAAACTAATGCAACTCCTCCAAGAACACCCACGGCTGTAGAAATTATCATACGATCTAAAGCACCAAGAAGAAAAATAATTGGCTAAATAATTGCAATAATTGCAGAAAGTGAACTCCAGGAAAGAAAAGGGTAACAGGAGGTCGTACAAAAAACATGTTTTATGCAGTTAATTCAGTGGCAACAATGCTAGTACCCTTCAGGCACACATTGCTGAACGTGAAACATCATCGATTAACTAGTGGCGATAAATCTCTCGTTCATTTAATTACTGCTTTCGTGTTTCATAATTGATCTAGTTTTGGTTGGTCACATGCCAAACCTGACACAGGCATCGGCGATCAAGCGACTCCAACCCCTCCTACTAGTTTTATATACGAAAAATTAATATAATAAAATGGATACAATCAATTCTAATTATCTTGCCGTTCCCAAGTATAAACTCATCGTCTTGCGTATAAGCACCGAGTTTAAAATTGCAGTCCACCCCCAAAATTGCTTTTAAAAACATTGTATATGGCAGGGGCAATAAAAAAAGAGTTTTGTCCACAGATGTACTGGTGGAACGCTGAATAAAGTTGTTGTTTCACGGAGAAACTAGGGAAGTTTTCGAGAACAGGGTGGGTGCTGTGAGTCGTAAGTTCACGGGTGTATATATAGGTGGACGCGAAATTCATCATATATTATTTCTAACATAGATTTAAAACATTCTTATGTGCAAATTATAATACTGGATTAAGTAGATATTAAGTACACAAAAAGACGCAAGTTTAAACACAACTGATTTCCCCCCAAATTTTTTTTTAAATAAACAAGCCAAAACTCCAAAGCAAAATGTTAAATGCAACGCCTTCTTCAAGATATTGTTGCACTATCGAATCCAATGTGCTCAATTTTTTTTTCTCGAAAAGTCAATATCACCTTTACCTCTGGGGAGATATGCATGCCAGCCCTAACTCAGTCTCCCGTAGAATATGTCTTGAATAGTATAGAACCAAGATACTCACCTACAAGGTTTAATTCAGTCTGGCGTGACAGGCAGAGAAAAGCGACCAGCCATACTGTTGTCAATCCACTGAGAAAAAGTTGGATCTTAAATAGCTTAAGTCCAACAAAACACATGACCAAACCCACGAGTCCTCCAAAAAATGCGTAAAACAACATTAAAACAGATCCTGTCAAGAAAAAAAAGAAGTAAAAGAAAACGAGAATTCAAGGAGTAAGAGTTCTGCTTCAGTAGTTAGGGCAGATGTGTAAAAACTAAGAGACGAGTCGGGCGAAAAAACCTTGGTTTCTCCTTAAAAACCAATGACTTGGTCAGAATAGATATCTAGCCACAATCGGGGAAAAAGATGCGAAGGGAAAATCTAACGAATATTACTAGAACTCAGCCCATTTAATCTATAGGTTATACACAAATAATTTTTTTATAGTTTTAATGTCATTTTTCCTGGCCAATTGGGGCTCAGACGGCGCCCTTCAGAGGAATTTGTTTTGGCAGTGAGGGATTTTTTGGCTGGTTGCCCTTCCTGACGCCAACCAATGGCTTTTTCGTCTGTGAAGTTCCAAATTCTCCTCGCCCGCTTGGGGAACCGAACCCGGAACTTCTTGATTACTGTGTAACTGCACTAACCATTAATCCACGGGTCTTCGTTATACACAAATAATCAACCTGGTTACTCTTGTTTACTATCACCACATTTGACGTTTGAATATAAAGTACACTCCACTACTGGCCGTCCGAATACTCTTCTGAACAACAGGAATGTAAAGCTTCAGACGTTTAAGGTAAATAAGGCAAAGGTCTTAACTTAAACTACCATCATTACGTTTGACTATCATTTGTTAATATGAAGTACACTCCACTACAATAGCTTAACGGTTAGTGCAGTTGCTCTAAAACTGTAACCGAGAGAGGCTCCGGGTTTGATTCCCAGAGCGGGTATAAACACTATGGAGCTTTACAACAACAAAAAAAGTAATTGGTTGGCATCAGGAGCTGCATTCAGCCAAGAAATTCCTCACCCCAACACTAAAGTCTCCCTAAAGGGGACCGTCTTGGCCAAGGCTCTGGGAAAGGATGAGGTTCAAAACCCAGGAAAAAATCCCATGCACGCATAGGCTGGACTATCACTTGACACTAGAACTCTACTGACTATGGTTCTGTGGGCGTTAATGTGTAATATTCTTTGAATACATGCAACCAAATACAACTTGAAGCTATGTTTTCACGGTCTACTACATATTCGTGCACCCACCACAATAAGTCGCTGGGCTGGCTTTTTTTGACTAACTGTCTACATATTTTCATGTTCCCAGATCACAAAGTTATCTTGCCTGTACTTTGCTCTGATTGATGTAATTACAAGCATTACTCTTAATTCAGCACTTTGTTTTCTGTAAGAAAGCTTATCACAACACATCCAGTGCACCACGAACGTCTGGTTTGGTGCAAACATTGTGTGTCTTTAACTTCAATGGGCCAGGCTTCACTACTACAGTGCATCAAAGAGCATACACATGTACCATAAATTTCCCGTTATACCCTCAAAGGTACTCTTTTGGGAGTGGGCAGGGCGAAAAGTTTCTGGAACTTATTCAAGTCACATTGTACCTTTCTGGAAATTCTACAAGTTTATTTTCCTGTTACATTCTGTGATACACCACTGTAATACAAAAACATCACCTTCGTTTTAACAGAATTGACAAGAATACCTTTTTGTTCCATTCTAGTCTTCAGTTATTAAAACAATTTCCAGCTTTCCTAACCTTGCTGCCACAAACGCAAGGTAATCAACATACAGCAATTTCCAGGCGAGACCAATTATGAAATCTGACAGGGGCTCTATTACAATCATGAAAAGCATAGAGCCTTACCGTACCCCAACCGCAGATAAGGCATCTGCTATGGTACCATTGACCTTTATGACACTTGTCATCTGTAGATACATGTTAATCACAAATTGAATAATTCACTTACATACATCAAATTTTTTCAATGCTCATTTTACAAGATGGTAAAGTATTTAATCAAAGGCTTTCTTAAGGCAAATGAAAGTAAAAAACCTATCCTATTACTTGTCTTAAAACCATTCTTTTATTTCCCTTGTCATGAAAATTGTATGAATTGTGTCTTAGCTTAAGAAGGACCCATATTGCATGGCATTGATTACTATGGTTTCACAAAGGTGGACTTCAATAACCTTTTCGAACGTTTTCATAAGATGGTTTACCAGGTAATATGTTATACATTATATATAAATAAACAAAATATAATGAAATCTTTATTGCAAACACCGGATGCAGCTCATTTTACTATTAAAATACTCTTAACAAAGGCTAAGCATGTGACAAATAACGAATCATATGACAGTAAAAACTGAGAATTGTTTAAAAAGCCACGATGCCTTCCATAAACAATCATCTTGTATTTAAGAAGATCATAATAACAAAACTACAATATCAAAATCATTGGCATCACAAATAAATACTTTTAAATTCTGTTAACTTAGATTTAATGAGTGCATTACAAATGATTTGAATTCAAATTGCCAAAAACGTCTGTGCAAAGCAATGCTCTAGAAAGACGGTATTGATGTAAATTAGCACGTTTGTACATAAGTGAATATATCACTCCTTTAACTAAACAATAGAACTAAAATGGATTATATTATAAGATATTATACTCATGTTTTTTATGAAAATAATTACAAATAATGATAATAACAATAACATTAACAATAACAATAATAACAATAATAATAACAATAACAACAATAAGAAGAACAATACTAATTACAATAACAGTGACAATACTAATAACAATAACAATAATAACAATAACAATAATAACAATAACAACAACAATAGAAATAACAATAACAATAACAATAACAATAACAATANTAACAACAATAAGAAGAACAATACTAATTACAATAACAATGACAATACTAATAACAATAACAATACTAATAACAATAATAATAACAATAACAATAATAATAAAAATAACAATAATAACAATAACAGTGACAATACTAATAACAATAACAATAATAACAATAATAACAATAACAACAACAATAGAAATAACAATAACAATAACAATAACAATAACAATAACAATAACAATAACAATAACAATAACAATAACAATAACAATAACAATAACAATAACAATAACAATACTACTAATAATGATACTTCAATTTGGTTGTGAAGGTCTTAAAACAATTTCTTAAACTTAGAAGTACCAGCATACCTTATTTTTTCTATTAAAAACAATACAAGACATAAAGCCACTAAAAGCATGGCACTTTCAAGGCGAAGAAGAGAAAAAACGACAAAAAAAAAAGAAAAGGTCAAGAGATAAAAGTTGCCCTTACCCTTAAACACATTCAAGTCATATGATGAAAAAAACCCCAATGAGAGCCAAAGAATTTCACAAACAAGCTGTTTGAGGACAGAATCTACATTCATAGAAATATTTATTATAACGAGAAGCAACAACTACACAGGAATGAAGGTGCTGAGAGAAGCCTGTCACACGAAATGCAACAAAGTGAGCTGGTATATGCGTGGTATATGGTGGTATAAGCTGGTATATGCGTAATCATCGACACACTTCTTATGATAATATCTAACCAAAAGACTACGGCAATCCACATTTCATCGATAAGACAAAGGTTTAAAAGTATCAGCAAGAACTGGGGCTATCAAGCTTTAAACATGTCTCTGGACTCGATCAAGAACAACACGATGAAATGAGGACACACCTGTCAAGATGTGTCAACAGTACTCCAACTAAGGACGGATTGTAGATTTTTAGAGAGAAAAAAATGGCCTCAGGGTTATGGTACTCTCTAGCGAGTTAAAAAGAACCACCCTTTTGAGAAGCCAACATACATATAGATTAAACAAAGGAAGTAAAGGTATTAAGAAAATTAAACACCAGACTGTCTCATTAATGAGTTTTCATCACGAGAAGCAATCGCATCAGGGTTAACATCGAAGTGATTGTACCGGAGTATTGGCGGTAGATAAGGACTCTGTTTTCTGTTTCCCAGAACATCTTATTATTTTAAAAAACCCAAGATTTTCCGGGTACGTATAAAGTGAGTACTTCCACACATCGAGCCTGCACTTTCGGATAAAGAGTCACGCTTGGCTCCAAAGATTCTTGGCAACCCTGACTATTACTAGGGTACTAAAGGTCACTCGTTTGATTGAAACTGTCATAAAACATTATAAGGGGAAATACATGTCTGAAAAAATCACCTAGACACAGAGTATCACCAAGCTGACTTAAAACCAACATCAACCACTGTCTATCTCACATTGCCCTTGCAAAAATGAGGTGATGAATTGACACTATCACTGGTGTTTTTATCAAGTGTCCGAAAAAATCACCTAGACACAGAGTATCAGCAAGGTGACTTAAAACCAGCAGCAACCACTGTCTATCTCACATTGCCCTTGCAAAAATGAGGTGATGATGAATTGACACTATCACTGGTGGTTTTATCAAGTGTCCGAAAAAATCACCTAGACACAGAGTATCAGCAAGGTGACTTAAAACCAGCAGCAACCACTGTCTATCTCACATTGCCCTTGCAAAAATGAGGTGATGATGAATTGACACTATCACTGGTGTTTTTATCAAGTGTCCGAAAAAATCACCTAGACACAGAGTATCACCAAGCTGACTTAAAACCAGCAGCAACCACTGTCTATCTCACATTGCCCTTGCAAAAATGAGGTGATGATGAATTGACACTATCACTGGTGTTTTTATCAAGTGTCCGAAAAAATCACCTAGACACAGAGTATCAGCAAGCTGACTTAAAACCAGCAGCAACCACTGTCTATCTCACATTGCCCTTGCAAAAATGAGGTGATGATGAATTGACACTATCACTGGTGTTTTTATCAAGTGTCCGAAAAAATCACCTAGACACAGAGTATCAGCAAGGTGACTTAAAACCAGCAGCAACCACTGTCTATCTCACATTGCCCTTGCAAAAATGAGGTGATGATGAATTGACACTATCACTGGTGTTTTTATCAAGTGTCCGAAAAAATCACCTAGACACAGAGTATCACCAAGCTGACTTAAAACCAGCAGCAACCACTGTCTATCTCACATTGCCCTTGCAAAAATGAGGTGATGATGAATTGACACTATCACTGGTGTTTTTATCAAGTGTCCGAAAAAATCACCTAGACACAGAGTATCAGCAAGGTGACTTAAAACCAGCAGCAACCACTGTCTATCTCACATTGCCCTTGCAAAAATGAGGTGATGATGAATTGACACTATCACTGGTGTTTTTATCAAGTGTCCGAAAAAATCACCTAGACACAGAGTATCACCAAGCTGACTTAAAACCAGCAGCAACCACTGTCTATCTCACATTGCCCTTGCAAAAATGAGGTGATGATGAATTGACACTATCACTGGTGTTTTTATCAAGTGTCCGAAAAAATCACCTAGACACAGAGTATCAGCAAGGTGACTTAAAACCAGCAGCAACCACTGTCTATCTCACATTGCCCTTGCAAAAATGAGGTGATGATGAATTGACACTATCACTGGTGTTTTTATCAAGTGTCCGAAAAAATCACCTAAACACAGAGTATCACCAAGCTGACTTAAAACCAGCAGCAACCACTGTCTATCTCACATTGCCCTTGCAAAAATGAGGTGATGATGAATTGACACTATCACTGGTGTTTTTATCAAGTGTCCGAAAAAATCACCTAGACACAGAGTATCACCAAGCTGACTTAAAACCAGCAGCAACCACTGTCTATCTCACATTGCCCTTGCAAAAATGAGGTGATGATGAATTGACACTATCACTGGTGTTTTTATCAAGGTACCATCTATAGCAGGGTAGAAAAATAAAGCTAAGGAGGCCATCCTCCTTATGGGACAGACTAAAATGCGCCAGGCATCAACCGGGAATTTCAAGGTTTCGGGATACTTTTACAGTTAAAGATAAAACTTTACAAAGTCACAATTCTAACTTACCAATACCTATACATTTTTTATTCACTGGATCAAATTTACATCCGTACGTCACAGTAGGTATATAGGCTGACGATGTTCCTTCAGTACCATCTTTCACTATCACATTGTATACTGCCCCTTCTGTTTCAATTGTCATGGTTTCAAAATTCAAGGAACCTGATGTTGCAACCTATATAAATATGGAAAAGTATAATATGATGCCTTAAGATACTTGCAAAGGTCAAAGCTAAAATTTTAAACCCCAACAATCCATGAGATGTCCAAATACATAGTTTAAAGTAAAGGCAGATTAAAAACCCGAAAGACATAACTGCGTCAATCAAAATGCTAGAACGTCATTCCAAATATACTCTGCTTAATCAGAATGTTTAAATCTGGCTACTACCACTGCTGTACATTCTCTATATATCAGGGGCATTATATTGTAAGGGAATCGCTAAAAAGTAGCATTGTATAAAACTTTGCTGTAAGGAAAGCCGTAAAAAGCGTTTCAAAAACGTATGACATTTTTGATTGATGATAGAGGACAAAATAAAACGATTTAAAATTGTATGCCATAATGAACAGGAACTCTTCATTACATTAAAGGATAACTGAGTCAACGGGCAGTGTTATGTTACGGAAAACTGTATAAATTAGAACCTGGTGGATATACGTTAAGTAGAGATGTATGCAATAATGTGTGTTGACCAAGATGGTGCAATTGGAGTATAAAACTTAAAATCTAAATGAAGCTGCATGATATTGCAGGAAAGGTGGTTTTGAAAAAGTGTGAAACAACGACACCGAACGAAAAAGCTAGGAATGAGACGGAAAAATTTAACCAGTAATCAGTGGGGTAGTTAAGGCGGGGGTGTAAAATTAAATGGCTGTGGGGGCACGTTATGTGAAACTCAATGCTGAAGAAGAACTAAGCGGAGCCAATGTCCCCCAGACAAAAAACCCCGCTTTTTACCACCCAAGGTTTTTTTTAATGTTGATTGTCGCCAACCTACTGGTGAATTACTATGCATTTGGTCAGCGAACATAAAGCCGAAACATTGTTTTTCATGTTGTAATTGAGGTTGGTATTTTAGTGTCTAAATGTTCCTTAACAGAAATCCTATTATGACCATAACAATTCAATTGAATCAAAACAATATTCTCTAATACTTCCTACTTTACCATGTCTTCACAAAGCTGAAAGGTTTTTACAAAACATTTTTTTAGAAAAATACTTCGGTATCTTTCTTTGTCTTAAAAGCGTCTGTTAAAACATTTCACCCCTTCTCCACTTTTTCTTCTTCTTCTTGTCTCAGACTATATGTCGTCCCTCCAGTAGGAAGCACAATTCAGGACCGCTTTGGTGGGTTCCACCAGGTCGGCAGGTGTACAGTTTGGTGCGTTCTACAGATGAGTAGATGTTCCATTGTCTATGTGGCCCCATATGGGCATTGGTCAGATCTTGCAAGCTCCCATTGTTTACGCGAAGCCAAACATCTGCATGCTGAGCCGGTTGAGCGACTTCCAGAGCGGCCATGTTAGACCCACACCTCTCAACTATTGTTCGTTTGGAGTGATGCATCTCTTTATATCCATGCAGTCCAGCGTTCATCAAGCTGATTCCAGTGGTCCAGCCAGCTGTTCTTGCGTGCATCGATCTTATTGGATTCCAGAGGCACTGCATAATCAAGGAAACTGTTGCGAGATTTTTGTCGCTTTCTTGGGACCTTGTGCTGGTGGAGTGGATGCCTCTTATCGTCAGTGAGCTTATTCATTTCACCCCGACTGATAACTTCCTGTCGTACATCCGGAGGCGCAATACCAGACAGGGCATACAAACATGGCTCCGGGGAAGACTTTATGCATCCAGTCACGAGGGGGCAGGTTTCGTTTAGTGTGGAGTTCAACTTTTTAGCATGGATCTACTCCCTGATGGGCAGGCATATTCTGCGGTGGAAAAGCAGACAGCGAGGGCAGTTGAACGTAGTGTTTGTGGGACTGCACCCCACTTGCTATTGGTGAGTTTCCTAAGCAGGTTGTTACTAGTGCTGACCTTTGACTTAAGGTTGGCAATGTGATTCTTGTATGAGGTCGGTCTAGGGTTACACCCAGGTATATCGGGTTGTGATGGTATTCTAGAACTGTACTGTTCCATTTCTTCTCCACTAAAAACTCTGTATTTCCCTCCAAATCTCTCCCAAAAATCTCTCCAATCCAAGTTAAGTATTTTTAATAGTTTCAAAAAACCAAACAGCAGTGAAATAAAAAATGCGTATAATTAGCTGTCTTTGTCAAAGTGTAGTAAACCACAAAATATACACCATAAAACGTCTTTGTGGCGTTAAATTCCTATTTGGAATTTAAACTAAAATCCAACTTACAGTTTCATTTACATGTTTTTAGGGGAAATGGTAATATCCACTTGTCTTACCTTTGTACCATATTTCTCTATGTTTGATGAACTTGACATTTTCCAAAGGGCATTAAAAAGCTCAACCTCTCCATAGTTCCCTTCTCTGAGAAAGTACACATAGAGTACATACTTGAGTCTAAAAGAGGCATATGGCTTCCCATCACATGGAGATTTTCTGTTAAAGATGTTAGCTCTTTTCAATTTAATATATGTTCGCAATGAATCGTAAGAGATATCAAGGACTGGGTTAGTTTCTTCTGTACAAGTTATGCAGCACCCTCCAGGAATTGGATCTGTTGAATGAAGAAAATAAGAAAGAAAACAAAACATCAGTCTAAAAAACAACAGACAAAATTTTATCTAAAATCAGGGGTCTCCAGAGTGGTAAGTGGTACTACCTGGTGCAATTTCTATTTCAATGGCGGCGTAAAGAGCTGGCGTATTACAGGTGCTCTTATTAATGTTGGCCATTACTACTGTTAAAAAAAGCAATAGTTTTACACTAAATTAATCAGTATAACACTTAATGAAAATGGGGTTTATGAAATTGACACAGAATCAAAACGATTTATCTTATGTTTCTGGATTATCAGAAAGACTTGTTAGTTTACTCGTCAGAAATATTTCAAAATAGCTATGCCATTGTTGTTTTTATCAGCGGTAGCACATAGCACTTTATAACAAATCAGGCCGACCTATTGTTGCTAAAAGGCCTCTTGATTATTACATCAAAATATTCGAGATTAAACAAGTAAAAAAAGATAGTTTACCAGTAATTTTATCTCACTACAATAACATAAACATACCCTCTCTGAGCAACACATTTTTGATATTTCGTCCTGCTGATCACGTGATATACACATATTTGAACACAAGTTTCGTAAAAGTGCGGCTGGAGTTGAATATGACGCATACATCAAGGATGGAATACCATACAATAGAAGAGAAAACTTAGAAACGGTTGCAAAGAAAACGTAGAAACGGAGGAAGAGAAAACTTAGCCACGTTCCAGGAAGTATTGGGCCCAATTCGTTTCTCCGTTAGCCACGTCCCTGGAAGTACTGGTCCCAATTTATTTCTCCCTCAGCCACGTCCCTGGAAGTATTGGGCCCAATTCATTTTTCCCTTAGCCACGTCCCTTGAAGTATTGGTCCCAATTCGTTTCTCCCTTAGCCACGTCCCTGGAAGTTCTGGGCCCAATTCATTTCTCCTTCATAAGCGACATACTACGTGTGTGTACATGTTTTCAGAGATAGCATCGGGAGAGGGAAAGAAAGGTAAATAAACATATTTATAAACGAGAAAGACCTCCAAGCATTATTGAAAGAAATCCAAACGACAGTACTTTGAGAAAGTGAATCAATAATTAGAAAAGTGTTATCGGGGCTATTGACTTGAGGTGTCTTATGTGAAGCTAACAAAAAATTGGTAGCTCAAGCCATCCAGGGCTGCTTAGGGTAGTAAAATGGTCGGGTTGTTACTTTATACTCATAAGCTACCGTGAGCAGTATTATAATTATTATTATTTAGGAAGGGCATTGGTATAGACTTTGGGAAAGTGTTCAACATTGGTAATAAAAGAGGGAAAAGGATCAAATCAGATGAAGTTAAAAGGCCAGATAAAACACTCATAAAATCACTGAAAGAAGGCGAAGGATATAACTGTTCAGGCGTATTTCAGGTAGATGAAGTGCAGGTAAAAGAGATTAAAGTGAAGGTGTGCCGTGGATATAAGAGATGGGTCAGAAAGATATTGGAGACAAAGTTGAACGGGGAAAATGTCATCAAGGATATTAATAAGCTGGCTATTCCTGTATTGAGATACTGCTTTCCTCAACTGGAAAAAGTCTGTACTTTAAGAGATGGATCGAAGAGCAAGGGAGCTTTTGACTATGCACAAGGTACTCCACCTAGGGTGCAATGTTAACTGATTATAAATATCCAGGAAAGAAGGTGGAAGAGAACTCATAAGTGTTGAAGATGCCGTTAATCTCTCCTTAACTGGCTTAAAAAGATATGTCGAAGGAAGCAGGGGGAAATGTTAGTTGCAGCTAGAGGTGATGGTGAGATTAAGGATGCTGAAACTAAAAGAAAGTTTACGACAAGGAACAGAAAAGAACGGAAAACCAACTGGAAAGAGAAAGCCAGTTCATCAGATAAACTGAGGATGTGGCAGATGAATATCAAAGGCCTTTAGAATGAAAATTAGACAAGAAATGGCGACGTTATGGAGGGTCAAGTAGAGATAATAACCTTCATCATTGGGGCACTTGATACACTGTGCAAAAACTTTAAGAGATATGCTAAACAACTTGAGATGAGGCAAATGACGTCTTTATTGCAAAGCACGATTTGACGTTTATTCGTGCAAGGAAATCAGTGGTGTAATGTGTCAATAAAGGGATTGAAAGCCCGAAGAAAATGTCAAAATGGATGACAGATGGAAGGATAATACTACTGCCAAAGCCAATGAATTTGGATACTAAGAAGGATTATCGACCAATAACATGTTTGAACACCTATTACAAAAGTTTTACAGGCATGGTAGCCAAGTAAATGAAATAGCTTGCAACCAAAAATGAAATTTGGGACATAAGTCAGCTGGGGAAGTGCTCGGAAGAGTTTGGAACAGTGGATCAGTTGTTGCCAGATAAAGTCATAATAGATGAAGGGAAAGGAACGAAAAGAAATTTGGCAGTGGCATTCTATGAATACCAAAAAGCGTATGAAATGGTCAGACATGATTGAATGGAGAGAGTTTATAGGTGGTTGGGAATACCGGAAAACGTTTTAAGACTCCTGAATGTAATGATAAAAAGATGGCGAACACGAATGAAAATTAATGACAGTGGAAAGATAAAAGTGAGCAGATGGATAAACATCAAAACGGGGTTTCTACAAGGAGACAGGTAAAGGTTTTGTCTGGCAGAGGTACCAATCGCAATGTTATTAGAGAGGACAGATGGATATGGAATGGGAACACCAGGAGAAAGAGCCTTTAGGAGGACTCATAGCCTGTTCAATGATGATCTAAAGGTATACCAGGAAATTTACAAAAAGGTGAAAGTAGTGAAAGAAATGTGCATAAGTGATCTTCAGAGGCGGTAAGATGGTGAAAAAAGAACGATTGACAGTACTGGAAGAAGGGATGAAAACAGACTGAATGAAGACTGCAAGTTTTTGGATGTGACGAATGCGATAAAATACACGTGAAAATGGTTATGGAGAGAGTGAAGAAAGAGGTACAAAAGAGGACAAGGCAACTGGTCAAACGAAACTTCAATAATAAACACCTCATGCAAGCCATTAATTCAAGACTGGTCCCAGTGTCAGGTTACATCATGAATGACAGTAGACTTGGAAAAGAAAATTGTGATGTAGAATGTTTGGATAGAATAGTAAAGATGAGCTAATAGAGGCCAACAGTTATGGTAAGCAAGCTAGCGATGGAAGACTATATATTGAGAGAAAAGAAGGTTAAAGAGGTTTAAGAAGCTGCAAAGACGTGTACAATGAGACAAGAGTAAGAGTTGCATGTTATTCGGTAACAGCAACAAACTAATGGTTAGGGAAAGGATGGTAGAATGAATATGAGAAAGAACAGACATGGTTGAAAACGGAGGTGGAAGATATTTTGCAGATGTACAGTAAGGAGGTGAAATTTGATAAAGGATTCGTAGAATGCGATGAAGAGCGATACGAGAACTGGAAGGTAACATTGAGGAAGGAAACTTTTGAAAGAATTCAAGGAGGGGACAAAAGAAGTGCGTTTACAGAAATTTGTGGAAAAGAAAATTCAAAGTGAAAATATACTAGGGTATACAAAATAGAACTTTGGATGGTTGAAGTGCAACACAAACCCTGGGAAGACAGCAGTAATATTCGACATGCTGAATCAGATGGTGGGAACAAAAGCCTGGAAGAAAGTTGAAGGAACTGCAGTTGACAGTTGCAGGTTATGTGGTCAAATAAGAGAGAAGGTACAACACTTGTTATCAGGATCCACAAAGCTAGCAATATCAGAGTATATGGCGAGACATGATAATGCACTAAAGGTATTGGCAGTCGAATGGGGAAAGAAAGATTTATTAAAAGAAAAGACGGTGCGAGGCAAGGTAAAATTGAAAAAAGGTCACGTGTTTGAGAACAATTGCAAAAAGACTTCATGGGGTTGGGAACATCTAATGAGGAAGTACTCTACAGGAAGAAGACCAGACATGACTTTGGGGGATGAGATAAAAAAGAAATATACATTGTGGATATGGCTTGCTCTGTACAATGAAACAAGCAAGGAAAGAGAAACGAAAAGGTTATGAAACATCACTAACTATGTTTCGAACTACGAGACAGAAGGCAAGGGTTCAAAGTGACAGTTATACCAGTACTGATTGGATGTTGTGGCAGTGGGATAAAAGAATTGAAAAAATGGGATAAGTACTATTCAATGAAAGGTTTTATACAAGCTTACGAACAACATGGAAAAGTCAGTGTTATGGGAAAGTGAAACAAGTGTTAGAAAAGTATTGTCTGCATTAATTGGAATAACCAAAGAGATAAGGTTGCCACACATTCAAAACTAAACATAGTGATTCTAGTGAAAGAAACAAGAATTTGTAAGCTTATTAGTGTTGCATATCCATTTGACACTTGAGTGATGGAAAACGAATGGGGAAAGTGGTTGGCTACCAAGATCTAAAATGGGAGTTTAAAACCTATAATTGGTGCAATGAAAAAGATTTCCAGGAGTTTTCATTCATGGCTTGATTTAATATCTACTTTGGAACCATACAGAAGGCCTGCAGGTTAGGAACTTCAAGAATTCTTAGATATGTAATGAATACTTGAGAGTGGGGGTTGCAGTCTGATGTTCAAAAATTCTCCAATCACAACTGTGTGAACTCATATAAAAATAATAATTATTATTATTATTGTCCTTTCTCTATGCCCTTTGTTGTTTGGACACTTTTGCCTAACCAGCAGATTGAATCCCTCAATCTTATATGTCCAGAGTCCTTCAAATTATCTTTGCTGTTCCAAGTACATATGTCTATCCCAATAAAGTTTTCAAATGTATCATCTCAAGTTATTCAGCATATCTCTTAAAGTGTTTGCTCAGAGTAATTATTATTATTATTATTATTATTGGGTGGTGGGGCAACATGAGGCCACAAAGGACTCAGGGGTAGAAACCCTAGCAAACCCATTCGACTCCCAGCCTGATAAGGGTAAGCTGGGTACATGCATCACACCCAAGTGTG
>RDPX01000091.1:522829-538072 GCA_003991215.1 Morbakka virulenta | reverse complement strand
GATAGAGAGAAAGAGAGAAAGGAGAGGAAGAGAGAGCGAGAGAGAGGGGGAGAGTGAGAGAGAAGGAGAGAGAGAGATATGGTGAGAGAGGGAGTGTGTGTGTGTGTGTGAGAGAGAGAGAGAGAGAGAGAGAGAGAGAGAGAGAGAGAGAGGGAGGGAGGGTAAAAGAGGGAACTGGAGAATGAGATATTAAGAGGTGGACATCATCATTATTATCTTATGGGAGGTTCAAATTAACTGCCGTGGCTTTCCATTTGGTTCTATCCCGCGCCATTCTGTAAAACTGAATCATACTTCTCTCTTTAATGCTGTCGTTATATCTAACTTTCGATCTTCCTCTTCCTCTTGTGCCCAAAACCTTTTCAAGTAAGAAATCACTGGTTATGTCCTTTCCCCTTAGTATGTGCCAATAAAACCCATTTTTCTACGATATGTAGTTGTTAGTAGCCTCTTGTTTACACCCATCTTTTCTAGTATCCATTCGTTAGTTTTCTTTTCAGTCCAACTGATGCGCATTAGACGACGATAGAACCATAATTCAAATGCTTCAATCTTCTTCTTGTCTATATTTTCAATACCCAACATTCTGAGCTGTAAGTGGGTATGCTAAAAATTAATGTGTGTAGCAGTCTTGTCTTTGTATTAATAGTAATACTTTTGTCTTTCCATATATTTGTTAATGAAACCATTGTACTCTTTGCTATACATAACCTTCGCTGGATTTCTCTTGTGTCATCATAATTATTGGTGATAAGTGTTTCGAGGTACACAAACTCTTTAACATCTTAAATTATTTCATTTTTATTAACTCTAATGTGCTCTGCATCATTCTCATTCTGGTTGTTCTTAGCTATTTTCATAACTTTTGTTTTACTTGAATTTAATGCAAACTTGACTCTTCTGCTCTATTAACTAAGTCCTGTAATTCATCCATGCTACTGGCTATTAATACAATATCATCTGCATATATCAGATTAGTAATAATTCTACCACCGACCTTGACGCTGCCAACAAAACCATCCAGTTTATTTCTTCTTATTTGTTCCGAATAGATATTGAAGAGATGTGGGGAAAGAATGCATCCCTGGCGAACACCTTGCTTAATTGGGAACCAGTCTGTTAGGCCATGAGATGTTCTGACTGCTGCTTTCTGTTGTTCATACAGCTGTTTAATTAGGTCAATAATATGGGCTGGGTATCCCATATTGACCATTACACTCCACAGTACGTTATGAGAGACCATGTCAAAGGCTTTCCATTAATCAATAAAACACAAGAATGCATTTTTTCCATACTCTCGGTTTTTCTCTTAATCATTTTGAGATTGAGAATTTGGTTTCGTATTTCAGTTCCAGGTCTAAAGCCTGCTTGCACTTCATTAACTTTTTCATCCATCTCAGTGTTCATTCTTCCTGTTATGATTTTAAGGATAATTTTACTACAGTGACCAATGAGTGCAATGGTTTGGTTGTTACAACATTGTAGAATGTCACCTTTTTTTGCTATTGGTTCAAAAATTGACTTAACCCAGTCATTTGGCCATTCTTTTTTGTTCCAAATCAATGTGCAGAGTTTGTAAAAGTAGGTTATGATATGATTCCCACCATTTTTAATTAATTCAGCCAGAAGTTCATCAACACCAGGACCTTTTCCATTCTTGAGTTCCTTGATTGCCTTTTCGACCTCTGAGTACGACGGAGGTAGTTCTTGTTTTTGATCAGCAAAGAGTGGAAGTTGTGGTTCATCAATGTTTTACTTCTTCACTCTCACAAAGAATGGTTCCATCATTTTCTTTCACAGTGTCCATGCTAGGTTTTAATTTTCTGGTCAAACTCTTTACCCTGCGTAGAGGTCTTGGACAGATATGGCGATGAATTTCTCCTCTGTCCGCTGACATTGTTCATTCATGAATTTGTCCTTGTCTTTTCTCATCATTTTTTGAAGTGTCGTATTTTGAATTCTATAGTTAGCCTTGTCAATTTCGTTATTAATACCTTTAGCTTTCAGTAGTCTTCTTGTTTCATGTTTTTGCCATCTTTCCCTTTGGTGACTTCTCTTCCCCAACTGCTAATAGGGCTTCAAATGAGTTAAAGATTTTAACTCGGTATATTTCCTCGATAGAATTATAATCTAGTTTCAGAGGTGTTTCTGAAACTGGTAGTTTTTTAGTCTGAACTGCATGTCAACTGTAAGGAATTGATGATAGGAGTTATAATCAGGAACTGGTCTTGTTTTAGCATTCTTTAAACTACCTTTCCATTTTTGATTTATTAGAACATAATCAAATTGATTGCGTAGATTTTTATCTGGAGATATCAAAGTGTACAGATGTCGCGGATGGTGTTCAAATAGTGTATTGGCAATGACAAAGATATTACTTCTGCAAAATTAGAGAAGGTCAGTCCCTATTTCATTCTCTTCACCTAATCCAAACTTTCCATTGCATTCACTATTTAATTTGTTTTCCAACCTTAGCATTGAAATCACCCGCTATAATCTTTTCCATTTCTTCATCACCTGTGTTGCTTGTAGGCACATAGCATTGAATTATACTGATATTATGCGGTTTCCCTTGAAATCTAATTTTTAGCACCCCATCTGAAATCGGGCTGTAACCCAATAATGTTCTGCTGGGTTCGTTTGATGTAATTACACCAACCCCTTGACTGTAAACACTGCCTTCATTTTCCCCAGAAAATATAACTAATTTATTGTCTTGAGTTTTAAAACTGCCACTGTTACTCCAGTTAGCTTCGCTTAGGCCAAGAATTTCTGTTATTTCTATCCATTTCGTTACATATTGTGTTGAGTTTATCTAATGCTCTCAGCTTCCTAACGTTCCAGGTTCCAATTATAAATTTACTTCATAGTTGTTTTTCAGTCACATACTTCTCATTGCCGGCCTGGTTACCCACTAAATAACGCGGCGCTTGGTGATCCACGCAACGACTGATGTGGCATGAGATAAAATTTCTTTTTGTCATTTCATGTAGAGTAGCAAGGAATGATAAAAAAGCAAAAGTAGAGACCCCAAGGTTATTTCTTTGTTCGCAGTGCCAACTAACTAGGCGGTTTATCTTTGCCATTTTTTCAGTTGAACTGTACTTACGACCAAGCTAGTTTACGAAAACCTTCTGAAGGATTGGATTGATCTAGCCTTTCCCCAAAGCCATTGTCCTGCTGCCAACAGATTTACTGTAACCTTGGGACGTGGAGATACTTGGGTACTAGTCTTGCTCATTGACACTCCAGAGTGCAGTTTAATGTCTTATCCAGGACATAGACTAAAAAATAAAGAGAGATAGAGAAAAGGAGAAGGGGAAGAAGGGAAAGGATATATGAATATCTATACAATGGCAAAGAAAGAGAGCTAGCAGAGAATGAAAGGAACAGAGGGAAATGGAGTATCTCTTTTCTATTGGTGGAGAAAAACAAATAAGTATAGATGGATAAAGAAAAGGGTAGGAGGCTTGGAGGAAAGGATATATGTATATATATTCTAAGAGACAGTAAGAAAGCAGGAAGACAAGAGAGAGAAAAAGATAGATTGATAGATAGATGGATAGATAGATAGATAGATAGATAGATAGATAGATAGATAGATAGATAGATAGATAGGTAGAATAAGATAGAAAAAGAGATACACATTGTCATGAAAATGTTGTGTTTATTTGACTTTACTTGATTTATTCTTTTATTTTTCTTAGGTCTATATATTAACTACGCTGGTTTTGTGTTTGATAAAGCCTTAGTTCAGGCCTACTTCTGCATCCAATTTATAACAATTTANTAAATTTACTTCATAGTTGTTTTTCAGTCACATACTTCTCATTGCCGGCCTGGTTACCCACTAAATAACGCGGCGCTTGGTGATCCACGCAACGACTGATGTGGCATGAGATAAAATTTCTTTTTGTCATTTCATGTAGAGTAGCAAGGAATGATAAAAAAGCAAAAGTAGAGACCCCAAGGTTATTTCTTTGTTCGCAGTGCCAACTAACTAGGCGGTTTATCTTTGCCATTTTTTCAGTTGAACTGTACTTACGACCAAGCTAGTTTACGAAAACCTTCTGAAGGATTGGATTGATCTAGCCTTTCCCCAAAGCCATTGTCCTGCTGCCAACAGATTTACTGTAACCTTGGGACGTGGAGATACTTGGGTACTAGTCTTGCTCATTGACACTCCAGAGTGCAGTTTAATGTCTTATCCAGGACATAGACTAAAAAATAAAGAGAGATAGAGAAAAGGAGAAGGGGAAGAAGGGAAAGGATATATGAATATCTATAAAATGACAAAGAAAGAGAGCAAGCAGAGAATGAAAGGAACAGAGGGAAATGGAGTATCTCTTTTCTATTGGTGGAGAAAAACAAATAAGTATAGATGGATAAAGAAAAGGGTAGGAGGCTTGGAGGAAAGGATATATGTATATATATTCTAAGAGACAGTAAGAAAGCAGGAAGACAAGAGAGAGAAAAAGATAGATTGATAGATAGATGGATAGATAGATAGATAGATAGATAGATAGATAGATAGATAGATAGATAGATAGATAGGTAGAATAAGATAGAAAAAGAGATACACATTGTCATGAAAATGTTGTGTTTATTTGACTTTACTTGATTTATTCTTTTATTTTTCTTAGGTCTATATATTAACTACGCTGGTTTTGTGTTTGATAAAGCCTTAGTTCAGGCCTACTTCTGCATCCAATTTATAACAATTTACCAAACACATGAAAGATGAGCAAGGCTTTGATACCTTCACGATTGGATGTCGATCCAAACTCATCCAAAGCTGAAAATGAATGGAAGCACTGGAAAAGAAGTTTTGATAACTTCATTATTGAATGTGGAACTCATGCCTCCGATAAATTCAGGTCCATCGTAAATTTCATTTCTACAGACGTGTTTGATTAGGTTGGGGAGTATACTACATATGAGCAGGTTGTTGACACTTTAACTAGATTATATGTGAAGACACCAAATACCATTTTTGTACGCCACCAACTTGCTTCCAGTAAACAAAAACCCGGTAAATCTCTTGACGAGTACCCAGAAGAACTTAAAAAGCTGAGTAAACATTGTAACTTCACCGCAGTTACAGCGGATATATACCGTTCTGAAATGATAAAGGACTCATTCATCAATGGTCTTTCATCAAGCTATATACGACAGCGTCTTTTGGAAAATGAGGAACTGACACTTGATCAAGTACATGAACGTGCCCGAACTCTTGATCTTGCTCAGAAAAACTCTGAATTTTATTTGCAACAAAACAATCCACCAATTGTAGCTGCTGTAACAACCGATTCAGAACATGTCGAAGATAACACATTATCTTTTTCAGCTTTACGAAAACGTCCAAATACCAAACCAACCAATCCACGCAAGAAATTATGCTACTTTTGTGGAGGATCAATGCATGCTAACCCATCCCTATGTCCTGCTCGAGATGCCACCTGTCACAACTGTTCCAAAGTAGGGTACTTTTCAAAGGTTTGGTGATATACTAAAAAAGAATCTTACTTATCAACCATTCATTCATCACCAATACTTTGTGCTGTCTCGAAAGTCTGTCCACCAAATCTCCGTCATGCATCAGTACCTGTAATTATGAATAACCAAACTCTGGAGGGCTTGATTGATTCCTGCAGCTCTGGCAGTTTTATCATCGAAGTCGCTTTTAACAGACTTCATATTACACAATCACCATCTAACAAAACTGTTTCCCTTGCACTAACATCAATGGAATCTACAGTTATCGGGAGTTGTCAGTTAACACTTTCCTTGAATGAACAGACTTATGAGAACATTAAAGTAGACATTCTCCAGAATCTATGTAGTGATATGATTTTTGAGTATGATTTCCAGAAACAACATCAAAACTTAACGTTCCAGTTTAGTGGTCCGAAACCTGACTTACCTGTCTCACTCTGCCCAAAAGTTACATATCTGCAATGTCTGAATCGACAAGTACCTTGGCCAAACTTGCCGATGCTAAAGCGCTTTCACTCTTCAAAAGTCTGCCAGAAGATATCAAACCGATTGCAACAAAGTCGAGATCGTTCAACAAAGATGATCGAGCTTTCATTGAACAGGAACTTCAAGCTCTCATTAAAGCTGGAAAAATTCAGAGGAGTGATTCTTAGTTGCTAAAGATGAACTTAACAGACATCGCAAGAGATTATGTATAGACTATTCACAGACAATTAATTTGTACACCGAACTCGACGCTTATCCACTACCTCGTATAGATGAAATGGTCAACAAACTTTCTAAGTACAAGTATTTCTCTACATACGATCTCAAGAGTGCCTACCACCAGATCCCGTTACAAGAATCTGAAAGGAAGTACACAGCATTCGAATATCTCGGTGATTTATATGAATTTGTCGTTGTCCCATTTGGTGTAACCAATGGCGTCTCCTGTTTTCAAAGGACAATGGACGGTTTAGTCAAAGAGGAAGGTTTAAATAATATCTTTCCTTACCTTGATAATGTCACCATTGGAGGAGTAGATGAAGTTGAAATGATCGCCGAAAGAAACATAACTTTGAATAACTCTAAAACTGTATACTCTTCTTCGGAAATTGATAGCCTTGGGTAGCGGTTATAATCGAAGCTGTCCGAAAGTGGAGCCATTTACTATCACGGAAACCATTTACCTTGATAACTGACGAACGCTCTGTTTCATATATGTTTGACAATTGAAAGCTTATAAGATTAAGAACAGTAAAATCCAAACTTGCCCAAGGAAGCTTGCTGAGTTTTCTCACACTATCAAATGCCGTGAAGGGAAAAGCAATGTTGTCGCAGACTCCTTTACACGTGCTCCACTTTCGGACAGCTTCGATTATGGACAGTGCTTCCTTTTCAACAGCTGGGTACCATCGTTCGCTCTTTGATAATGTTTTTGACATGAATACTACTGGCCGACCATTTTAGTTCAGTGAAGCAGATATCGTTACATCGGAAGCATCATACTGTAACACAAAAGATGCGTCTTCATCTATGGGTGCTAAAGCAACTTCTGCAAGCTCCGTTTTGATGGTTTGAAAGGAATTAAGTGCAAGATCGCTCAGTGGAAAGATTTCAGCTATCTCCAGTAGATCTCTAGATGACATTCATACTCAACTTCATCTCTTGGATAAGAAGCATACAAGGCATAAAGCCACTATATTTATGGAACTGCGACGAAAAAAAAGAAGGTAAAACCAAGACTGAACAAATGATGAGTTTGAAAGATAACAGTTGACAGTAGACTTAAACACATTAAGGTCACAGTGACCGAAAGCACTCAGAAGTCAAAGTATTCAACGGTCCTGCTGTCTGAGGGAAGAAAGCACTTTAGTAGAAGGATTAATTGCAACTAGCAGCAAGAACTGCACAAGGATAAAGACTATAAGAGAAACGAGTCACATAGAGTGCAATAAAATGTATTTGTACCAGCAATAAAAACTGATTAGAACACTTCCTATTAGAGTAATTGTAGAAAAGAATAGGAAAAACCACATTTCGTCGATTAGACAAAGATTGAAGAAAAGCCGCAAAATTAGGATCCATAAATTTACAAACAATTCTGTGAATTTGATGAAGAACAAAAATAGAAAAAATTCCTATGAGTAATGCCAGAAGAACAACGAGTATTGAATGATGAAGGAGAATTAGATTTGACCTTGTAACTACGACTTACTACAAATGTTTCAGTACCTGCCTGATCCTAATTTTGTGCGTTGCTTTGGACGACCACCGATCATTCAGGTAGAAAACCTGTTACTGTGAAAGCAACCGTACCTCAAAAACCGCCTTTCAGTTTGCCTTGCTGCAAGAGCAAATAGCACAAGTTGCCACCTTTTACTGTCGTAAATCCATATGAAGCTGATAACAGCGGTATTGCTTTAGCTACATCCGAGTTTCTCTTGGCACCATGATGATTATGAACAAGCTGAAATTAACGTTATAACTGTGTAGGATTTTAGTTCAGATTTTGTTCAAAAAATAGATTGAGCCGCTAAAACTTTTTCTTCTCATCATCTGTACCGAATTTGTTATCTGTACCGAATAAAGGATCCTTCTGAATAACAGGATAGAAAATATAAATAAGCACCTCAAGCTTATCCCTTCTTTTACGGTAACTGTGTATCATTTCGTGAATAAAGACACTGTATTGCTTAAGGCAATACTTTGCTTCTAAAATAGTTTTTTCACAATGAATATGCTTACCAGCAGTTGTCCAGCTTTTCACTTTTATACTCAACAAGATATCTGTATCTGGAAATGCAAACCTCATAGTATAAATAGTTAAGTTGCTTAGTGTTTATCTCTGCTCTTAGAAATATCCTGATGGTGTCCTTAAACCCAAAATATAATTAAAAAGATACATTGAATTAATAAGCCATGTTCAAATTCACTGCACTGTGATTTCACTGTATAAACGCATATATATATATATATGCGTATAGTCAACAAAAAAATGCTAAATGTCTAAGACATTGTCATTAAGCCACAAACGGAAGCCCTCATCAACGGTTTTGATATCACCTCGAATACCTATCATTTGACAAATCAATACGTATTGATGGTGTTGAATTTCATCACAACGACAAATGGATTGTTCGTGAGACCAACTCAATGCATGAAATCGGCATATCGTCCATATCCAGATCGTAATCGATTTAAGAGCACCCACGCTTCAGGTCATGTCCTGAAAGTTTCACCGTAGGTTCAGGAATAAATTGGGGAAGCTGGTTGTCTGTATTACTCCATCGCTGTTTCCATACATCAGCAGCCCAAGATTTGACAGATGCTGTATCGTTTATGGTGGAAGGTAAAAGGTGCATGCGATTCGAAAGTGAAACTCTACTCTTCAACCTATTGTTTGTAAGTGGATATGCAACCAATTTTTCAAGAATGTGCCCTTCGTCTGACAGCACACGATTATGTAAATTCAATATATTTTTATCTCTTCTTAAGTCGAAAGGTTCAATACCACAAAGATTAGGAAGAACATCACCTGAAGTCGATTTGATACAACCACTCACTAGTCTCAAGCATTCATTAAGTGCAACATCAACTTTATTGCAGTAATGACTTTGGCTCCAAACAGGAGAACAATATTCAGTAGCAGAGTAACACAAGGCCAAAGCAGATGATCTCAAAGTTGAGAAATCAGCATCCCACCCATTGTCAGCAACACGTCTTAGTAGGCTACGTCGCTTGGTAACTTCAGAGGAGACTTCTATCAAATGATGTTTGTATGAGAGAGAGAGAGCGAGAGAGAGAGAGAGAGAGAGAGAGAGAGAGAGAGAGAGAGAGTACGGTCTAGTGTGACAGCAAGGTACTTGGGAGTTTTCTCAAAAGGTAACGTCATACCAGATATTGAGTTCATAATCAGCTCTTCGATTAGCAAGACGAAACACGCTGGAAACAGTTTTGGTGATATTCAGTTTGAGTCTCCAATTTTTGAAGTATTTGCTGATAATATCCATATCTCGTGGAGCAATGACTGAACCTTGTGGTACATCATTAGTTAGGGTTCGGTAGCGTAAATTCTTTGTACCCACATGTACATAAAAGCGCCGCTGTAATATCATGGTCATAATGACACGAACCATTTCCTTGCATGGTATCCTTCTCAACAATTTCAGTGTAAGCCAAAGGTGTCACACAGTGTCATAGGCTGCAGAAAGGTCAACAAATACAACTCCTGCCTTAAGTTTCTTGTCAAAAGCGTATTCAATATCCTCTATAAGTAATACAACTTACTCCTGGGAAGATCGACCTGGCCGGAAACCTGCTTGTTCCTTGGGTAAGATCGTTTCAGTGATTGGTTGTATATGACTGTAAAGTAATCTTTCGTAAAGCTTAGAGGGAACACAAAGCAGACTTACTGGTCTGTAACTACTAGCAGCATTGGGTGGTTCCTTGGGTTTACGCCCAGCAACCACTTTTGCAGGTTACCATATTTTGGGTACTTTGTTTGCATGCAGACAGACATTGATGAAAGATCGTAGTCATTAAATGCAGTTCTCATGGGATATGAAGGAAGAACTCAGGGTGTAGGTTGTCTGCGCCTGGGGTTTTACCGGCTTTTAGTGATTTAATGTCAGATATTATTTCATCATCTAAAAAGTCATCGCAAACGTTTTGATCCACTGATGTGGAATTTCATTCTTGTTTCAATTGTCGATTTACTTCTTTTGTAAATTGGCGATTAGGGTTTTTGTGCTTCCCGTTGTTTAGAAGACATGAAGAAACTGCATTTAAACTAATCGAATTCGGGTTTGGGGTGACGTTCTTTCGGCCAGTGGGTTTGTTAATAGTTGACCATGCTTTTTAACTGGACCGTTTCATATTGATGCCCTCAACAGTGGCAGTCCATTGTTCTTTCCGTTTAGTATTAAGATGATCGATAAGATGGTTTGCTAAAGACAACCTTTTCTCAAGACTGAGTTTTTTCATGCCAAGAAGCAAGTTCATTGCATTTGGTATCCCATTTAGAAACGTAGTTCTTTCGAAACCCTCTTGGAATTGTATCTTTAGCTATTTTCAAGAGTTTCTACTGGAATGCTGTGTAACACAAATTTAAATCAGATTCTAAAGATGGAAGATCGTCACACATATTTCTAGTTGCATTCTTAAATCTATCCCAGTTAGCTTTGTTGAAAATTCCATCTAGGTAGTGACGATGTTGGCATGTATTCGATCAAAGTCGGGTGATGGATGATTGTAGGTCGATGCTCAGATTTTGTAAAGTTACCCAAAATAGTGTGTACAGAATGAGGTAGAGAGCTATTGACATCATGTGTGAAGAAAGAAGTAATATCTGGATTTATGTAGGTGTCCCATGCACTAGAATGAAACGTCTTTGGTTGATTATGATCGAAAAGCAACTTAATATCGAATGGGCTGGACCAATCATAAAGAGCATTCCCATCCAGATTATTTCTAGAATGGCCCCAAGTGGTATGATGACAGTTGAAATCACCGGAGTATATTGCTGGGTGATCAAAATGGGGCGGTGGTTCAAATGGAGAATTAGGTGGTTTGTAGAAGTTTGTTATTGTAACTTCTCCATTGATCGAGATGGTTAGCCATTCAACTGCACTATCAGCATTACTGCGGCCAATTTCAACAGAAGGAAGGTTGTTATGTACAAGAGTGGCAATACCATACTTAGAGTGTTTGATTGAACCAATGACAGAGAAGCCATATATCTTCATTTTATCGTCATTGGTAGCGTGTGTTTCATTAGAGGAGCCATGGCTTAATGGTTAGTGCAACTGCACCTTAGCCAAGAATTCCGGGTTTGATTCCCCGAGCGGGCAACTTTGGAACTTCACAAAAGAAAAAGCCACCGGTTTGCGTCAGGAAGGGCATCTGGCCAAGAAATTCCTCACTGCCAAATCCAAGTCCCTATAAAGGGCACCATCCGAGCCCCAGTTACTGGGGAAAAATGACCTTAAAACCAAACAAAAAAAGTAGTATGTGTCTCTTGCAGTAGAATAACGGAAATTGAATTGCCCATGGCGATTTTTTGAATGACTGCACATTTTGGTCGTGTAAAGCCTTCTACATTTAATTGAATGATAGCTGGTCCAGATGGTTCATGTATCTTTGACATGTCGTTAGATTGTCTAGTTTGTCTCAATTGTTCAAGTATTGGCATTAGTTTCCCAAAGTTAGATTGGTACTTGCAGGCTGGACCACGTGTAGGTTGCCAATATCCAATATCCAGCCCGGTTTCACTGTGGTTCCTCATTACCATTCTCATTGTTCTGTCTTTGACCAAAGCTGCTTTTTCTCATCGTCCAAAGTGCTTTTGTGAGTTAAGTGAGAAAATGATATTTTTTTTATTTTTTTCCTAATTCGTTCATCCAGTGAAGCATTTCTGTTTCTACTAGCCTTCTAGCCTACGAAGACTGGCCCTCGTATCAGATGAAAGTTTTCTAAGTTTGGAATTTGGCGTATATATATAGAGAAATCTTTAAACTCCGTCATTTGTGCCGTTAGACCCAATGCCACTCCCAAGGCTAGATAAAGAAGGAGAAGGAGGCACTGGTAGACATTGCCCAGACTAGAGATCTGGTGGTGATGATCGGTTTCTTTAAAAAGAAGAGAGAATGCCTGGCAGCATGCAAATATGGAAATGCAAAATCGCCAATTGACTGCATACTGGCTAGAACAAGTGACTGTTTGCAAAGTATTCCTTGGGGGAAATATGAGACCACAACGCCACTCAATAGTTGCAACTGTGAAGCATTCATCACCGAGGTAGAAATCGGCACAAGAGCCCCTCAAAAGTCAATTGTTTAAGACTGAAAGATGAAGAAACCAAAAACACCTTTGTGCTGACAGCAATGATGAAATGGGGAGAGCTTCTCGAAACACCAGTAAATCAGGTAACAAGATATTGGCGTTGGTACGAATGTGTGTAGGATAACATCGTATGAGACAAGAGGAGATAAAGGGATTTGGCGGTGGCCACAGAAGATACAACTACCGTGGAAAGCAAAAAGAGAAGACAAATAAAGCTCGGACACAAGTGGAAGTGAAGAGAAAAGGGAAGTTTGCATGCTGAAGACAAAGGAAGCGAAATGGTGGTCGCACATACACTGGCAGCAGTTATTCAAAATCTGTATGCAGAAACAGAATCACCAAAAGGTTAGAAAGTGGCGTGAAGAGTAGGCAAATAACGAAATAAGTGAATTCAAGAATCCACTATGCAGAACTGATAAAGAGTGAACATGGAAGGGATGTTACACGGGGTAATGAGAACAAGAGTTGATTGAAGCAGTAGTTTGAAAGACGTTTAAAGGATTATGGTGGGAGAGGGGAAATCAAGAGTGCTTACAGAATTGAATAGCTTGACTAATCAAGATTAGGTGAAGTAAATTAATAAGGAGGAAGCCAAGAGAGCTTTGAAATGGTTCAAGAAAGGCATCCTGGTCCCAGTATTTAAGAAAAAGGTTGACATCATGAACCATGGAAACTGCCACAGGATCAAACGAATGTGTCACACAATGGAACTGTATGAAAGGGTCATAAACCAAAAGCTGAGATTGATTGTCAACATCAAGGATGAGCTGTTCGGGTTTATGCGTGGATGACCAAATATAGATACAATGTTTGCATTGAGACAGCTACAAAAAAAATTCAGAGAAGCATGGATGAGCTTGCACTGCACCTTTTTTAAACTACAGAAGGGGTTCGATTGGGTACTGAAAGAATAGGTCCTATATTGGATGCAGGCAAAGGGAGTCCTATAGAGATATGTTCGGATAGTCAAAAATACGTACAAGGAAAGTAGAAAGAGCATCAAAAGCACAGCTGATGATAGTGGTCCATTTAATGTTAGCGTAGGTATGTATCAGGATCAGCATTGAGTTCGTTATTCTTTGCCTTAATTATTACGGACTGTCTCACAGAGGGCATTTGAATGGAGGGAACGTGACAAATGTTTGCTGATGATAAGATTTTGTCTAGTGAGAACAAGATTGAAATAGTGAACAATCTGAAACAGTGGAGGACTGTGTTGGATACAAGAAGCATGCAAATATCAAGGTCAACGACGGAATAACTATCATTTACTGGTGTGGAATAGGTGAGTGTCAAATGTGGTAAAATTTATGTGTCAAAATTTATCGTAAGTAATGGAGTTCAAGTACTTGAGGAGGATAGTAACAGTGGATAGAGAAGCGAGCTGTGGCTTTTGTAGGAGAGTGAAGCCAATAGGGAAAATTGAGAAGAACTTGACAAGACTTTTTTGTGAAAAGTAGGCTCCGCTGAAAGAGAAAGGAAAGATCCTGAAAATCAAAACGTTTTATAATCTGGTTGACTGGCATTTCAGTTTGGGGTTTGTATTGTATTTAGTCAGTTAATTCTAACTTATGATTCAAATATTTTAGGCTGTGATTCCTTTTCATTTTACTTTCAAAATGAAATCGATGAATAAAATCCATTTCATCAAAATTGAAGAAAGAATACTGTTATTTGGATTAAGTTTATTCTGACACTAAACTATCCTTCCTTAGTAAAAACTTGTAGGTTAGGTTATATAGTTGAAAAGTCGATAACATGGAAGCAGAAAAGAAGCACCGGGTTATATTATTATGGCTTTTGACAGGGTAAAAACAAACGAAAAATCTGTCATGGAACAAAACAAAACAAAAATTAGAACCAAGTCATCACACATGAAAACTCCTCTTGTAGACAGAAAATATTTCACTAATCTCATCTCAACTACCTCCAGCTCGTAAACAAAACACATTTAGAAAGCCGTACTCCATAACTTTAATCGATGAAATTTATAAAATGGAATATAGTTTGTACCATCATTCAGGCTATTTGAAATTTAATCGATTCAAAGAAGCAAAAACCAAAAAGCCAAAATATAGTAAAAAAATAGCGGTAATATGACAATACGGCACCGGAAGCTTGAAATAGTAAGATTTGAATATAGCTTGCAGGGTAGGATAGGAGTATAGGCTGAAAACAGCCAAATTTCAAGTCTTTGGTTTCTAAGCTGATTGGCTCAATAAAATCAAATATCATACCGCTACGCTTAGATAATCAAAATTTCTCTTTGTTAATCGAAGATTAAACTTAAGGTAAAAACAAATCAACATTTTAAATTTGTAAGCTTACATATTCCCTTCAGTAACCCTTTTCTATTTCATTCTTTTTCTTATTTCATGCTTCTAACAACCTTTTTCAGAACTATTTCTTTAAACTAACTGTTTTATACCTCTCATCATCAGTTCGCCACCTCTGTTATTAGTGTTTAGAACATTCTCTGTTGGAGATTCCATTCTTATATTAATCCATGGCTTTACCAAGGTGAGACACAATTGGAATACATAGGTCTTGTCTTCCAGCTGTTTTTCATCCTGCTATGTCAAGGTAATATGATTAGTATATATACATGATGATGGCGGCGGAGTAAGCGACGAAACTCTATCCTTATGTCATCAAATAACATCACTGCTTATTGTCTACAGCTGAGAATACTTCTTTATTTCACCGAATAACATCATCTTATATCTTTGCCAATATTTACCCAGTACGAAATTCAATTTTAATATTGGAACTTTTAATGTACGTGGACTCAGCAAACAACACAAACGTGAACAACTATCAACAGATCTGACTAAATATAAACTCGACGTTTTATGTGTACAAGAAACCAAGACACAACAAGGATTAGACACCATAGTAGGGCAATCAGACAATCGCTTAATTCTC
>RDPX01000091.1:500578-510578 GCA_003991215.1 Morbakka virulenta | reverse complement strand
ATTCGTATTTGAGAGAACTAACAAGAAATGCATGTTTCTCTTTTCTTATTACCATCCCTTTATCCTATGCTATTCATTATACACTTTAGTTTGTAAGAAATGACAACGTTATGTTATCTTAGGCCTTGAGTAATTTTCTCATTCCTGTGCTGCACGTGTTGTCATTTCATGTGACATGAAATAATGAATAATGATAAAGTGTGCCACTCTTCTACACTCATAATTGCAATTTTAATTCTCGTAAGAACAATTATCATAATACATTTTATCATATTTTTAGCTTCAGCAGTCGTTATTGTTTGTTTGGCAACATCCAAGTCTCAGTACCAAAGGCAAATTAATCTATTAACTATCAAAAAGGTAAGCTTGAAGGTCAAAATCCGAACAGCGTATTTTAGAATTGATATTCAGACAAAACAATTCTCGATAGGCCATCTAAGACCTAATCAAATATTTTTGTTAATGGAATAAAAAATTAAAAAGCGCTTACCAATAACTCAGCACTGTCAGGTCAATGTGATTGCCAAAGAAATATAATCCAAGTACACTTTTTCTTTTGATTTTGAAAAAAAAGATGTTTCTACTCAACTTTTAAGCCAGTCCTGATAGAGAATATCCAATTCTGGTAGCTTTCCTTGTACTACAGCATTTTAGCTGATATTCCAATTAATATTTCAAACTGTTACAACATTGCTATCCAAGTTAACCTTTCAGCCAAAGTTAATTTGTTTCCTAACAACAAGTCTTTTCCATTATCTGCTCCTTGTTTGCACCAATTCCACTGCAGCAAATTAAAGTCTGACTGACTAGCCCAGTACTTTGAAAAGTAAAGCGTTTATATTCATTTGCTCAATCTTAAACTTTTACGTCATATTAATCTTGCTAAATAATACTCTGACGTCATCCAATCAACAAGGCCTGGTCCTCAACTTGGTTCTTCTTCTTCTTCTTCTTCTTCTTCTTCTTCTTCTTTTTGTTGTATTATTAACTGTGAAAAAAATAAAGGATTATTTTGTGAACTTTCGAAGATTGAAGACCATTGGAATATTTATATATTGTCATTGTCTTGCTGCAGTGAATAACCCTTTTGGACTTTTCCTTGCAAACCCATCCAAATCTCCTACGCTTGGCTGTGTATGTTCAGGCCATATGAACCCCAAATGGATACACTTGTCATATTTTGATAATTTTTAGTCCAGAGGAACAATAACCAATAAAACAAACACGAGGTTCGAACGTGAATTGTGGACGTATGAAAATCAGGAAGAACATAGCGATTGAGTTAAATGACAACACGATTCTAAACTAAACAGGCCAAAAGCATGGTCATCTAACCTTGACTTTTGATCACTGGAAATCAAACAAAGTTCCCTTACGTTTTATCTACAAAATGTATATAAATTTAGGGTGCCAGGTTTTGTGGTAAATTATTTCTGATATAGAAACAGGAGCGTCACGGTTACAGAAGGTAACATAACTCGTAAATGTTGTATTTCTTCCATATCCTGGGTGTAAGCAACGAACAGTATGAGCAACGAAAAACCCATTAGCCATTTCATCACGAAATCAAGATGGAATCTCTTCGGTCATATCTTAAGAATGCCAACGAATACACCAGCTCAATCTGCAATGACATACTTCTTTGAAATCCCAAGAAATGCAAAGAAATACCCATAAATTTAGACCTGAAACGAATCTCCATCGTTAATCGTTGTTTTCCTTTGACGAACTTCGAAACAGCAAACGATCTTGAAAAATTACGAAAATTAGCAGAGGATAGGAATCGTTTTAAAACATTGACTGAAACTGTATTCAATGCAGCGCATGGTAATCAACCTAGAAATTGAAAACCGACAAGCGCAGAGAAGAAGAATAAGAATCCTGTGTATAGACATTTATCCTGATAATGAAGTCAAGTTTATTTAATACTCTTTTCTATTCCTACAGAGATTCGTTTGTAAAAACCACACAAGGAAAAATTAAATTTCCCATGTACAAGAAATGTTACAGTTGAATTGTAGACAACTATAATCAGTTTTCCAAAACTTGTAAATTGGGGCCCCTTTTTGGTTCTGACTAATCACATCGTAGAATTGTAAACAGAAGGAAACCCTCAATTGCTCCGGGAAGGAAAAATAAAAATAGAATCATGGAACCAGTACTCGGAAATTATCCTGAAATTATCTCCCAAAATCTCACCAGACATAACAGAGGCACCATTGTAGTTCTCGACAACAAGTTTGCCAACAACCTTGTATTTTTCAATTACTGAACAGGCATAATCATCTCCTTGTTCAACACTTTGTATACCACAATCAGTAAATTCTTCGAAACGTTCAAAAGCATGAAAATTTGATTCATAACACGATGCAATAGAAAGCTGCCCTCTCAACACGTCAAGAATGTTATGGAAATCAATTGTGATAAAATTTGTTAAAGCAAGATTTAAGATAATTACACTGGTCATAAGGTGATCCTGAAAAACTGAAAGATCATGATTCTGTAAGAGCAGTACATTTACATTCAACTCTAAGTCATTCATATCATGTAATAAAGCTGAAGTTGGGTAAATTCTTAGATTGCAGAGAAGAGATGGAGTCAATCTGTAGAAGTTGCAGAATGCGTTAATAAGTAGAACAACACAGCAAAAATAAGTAAATACTAATTAAATACATTACAACATCTACGAAACACAGAACATGCCCTTGTCAAAGAGAAGATTTTGAAAAACAGTTGGAGACACTTTATCTTTGGTAGAAAAGTCGTGGATTGGTACAACAACACAACACAACACATCTAATTAAATACTGATGAATTACTTTTATGTAATCTACTGTGCACAGAACAGGTCCTTCAAAAATCGAAGATTCTAAAGAAGTTGAAAATTGGCAAAAGTGCTGCTGATGCACAAACATATTGCACTGTGATAGTTGCCATAACCAGAAATCGTTATCAAGGAGGCGTTGCTGGAGAGGTGATGTTAAAGAGGGATTGTCGGAGATTTGAAGTTGCAGATATGACCAACACAGAAGCCGATTTCAATAGAATTTCATTATTTAGCTACATTAAACACTGATCAAATGCAACAAGTAGTCTACTAAACACACATTAAATATATTACTAAATAAGGCTGTTTACCATCTATGATACCAATCACCACTGTTCTTTGAAACAGCTGCCATAAAGAGCAAATTTGTTGATTAGAAACTTTATTGGTTAGGTAGGAACCAATTTACAAGAAACCAAATAGTCCAATTTAATTTTTTTTTGTAGGATACAATAAAATAACTGAAAAAAAATATTCATACCAAATGTACTTTTTATTTTTTATTCTCTTGTGGGTAATTTTCATAATATATGTTCAACAAATAGCTGAAAATACCCCAGCCATGAAATAGCATTGAAATGAATTCTAAAAAGCTCCTTATTTTGAAATCTTTTATCCATTGACAATAATGGTGTTTTTTGTAATATGTACAGCGAGTATCGGTATGTGGAGAACGTGTATTTGAAACAATCAACTCTTTGAAAACAACAAACAGAGATATAAAAGTTCTTATAGAGTTTCTAATTTTAGACTCACTTTCCTTTTCACAAATTTGTATAGGTAAAAGATCTCTTTTCAGCCTTTTGGCAAAGATTGCTTGTAGGACTCTTATTCCCCACTGCAGCGTCTTAAATTTTGGATCCTTGCCTACATTATCATGGTGGTATCAATGAAGAACCCATATTAGGTCAATATTAATTTTGAAATAGATACACAGTATTAATATGGGTGAAAAAGTTAATCTAGCGAGAATACATCCTAGTCATAGAAGCACAACTTAGATATCAGATACACACTAGACAATTCCTTTATTATCTAGCCATTGATATTATTGAGCTTAATCTGCTGTTATGCTGCTTCTGTATATGGTAGGGTCTGTAGTTGGTATGCAGCTCCACCTTAACGTTGGACAGTATTATGGATAATTAATGTGATTTTATTTACGTTCCTGTTAAAATTATGTACACTTACAGATTTAAATACATTGGTTATTGATCAATTTGTAGATCATTTTATCTTTAAATTTTCGTTTTCTGCTCAGTTTGTGATGCAAAGGTCCTTCGAAGCACTCGTCCGTGTTATGCCTTTTGCATATCTAATTTGCGAATTTCAGACTTTCAACAAATCAGTTAGATATCATGAAAATACAATAAGAAAATGGACTTCTTTACAAAAATCAGCGTAAAAAAATAAGCCACGAAACATGTGCACATTGCCTAGTAACATGTTGATCCCAAAATGTTCACCATTTTCAATATAATAGTATTTACATTTAATTTTATAATACACAAACATGTAATATATATTAAAATAATATTTCAACCTAAACTCTCAAACTCAAACATATCTTTATAATAAATTTGAATTTTTAAAAAACAATTTGTAATAAAAATAAATATAATTTGCATTACATAGTTGTATGCAACTTAATTTTTTATATCATACAAACATAAAATGTATAGTAAAAATATGAAATATATAGTACAATAATATTTTAACCTAAAATTTTAAACTCAAACATATCTTTATAATAAATTTGTATTTTTAAAAAACAATTTGTAATACAAATAAATGTAATTTGCATTACATAGTTGTATGCAACTTAATTTTTTATATCATACAAACATAAAATGTATAGTAAAAATATGAAATATATAGTACAATAATATTTTAACCTAAAATTTTAAACTCAAACGTGCCTTTATAATAAATTTGTATTTTTAAAAAACAATTTGTAATACAAATAAATGTAATTTGCATTACATAGTTGTATGCAACTTAATTTTTTATATCATACAAACATAAAATGTATAGTAAAAATATGAAATATATAGTACAATAATATTTTAACCTAAAATTTTAAACTCAAACATATCTTTATAATAAATTTGTATTTTTAAAAAACAATTTGTAATACAAATAAATATAATTTGCATTACATAGTTGTATGCAACTTAATTTTTTATATCATACAAACATAAAATGTATAGTAAAAATATGAAATATATAGTACAATAATATTTTAACCTAAAATTTTAAACTCAAACATATCTTTATAATAAATTTGTATTTTTAAAAAACAATTTGTAATACAAATAAATATAATTTGCATTACATAGTTGTATGCAACTTAATTTTTTATATCATACAAACATAAAATGTATAGTAAAAATATGAAATATATAGTACAATAATATTTTAACCTAAAATTTTAAACTCAAACATATCTTTATAATAAATTTGTATTTTTAAAAAACAATTTGTAATACAAATAAATATAATTTGCATTACATAGTTGTATGCAACTTAATTTTTTATATCATACAAACATAAAATGTATAGTAAAAATATGAAATATATAGTACAATAATATTTTAACCTAAAATTTTAAACTCAAACATATCTTTATAATAAATTTGTATTTTTAAAAAACAATTTGTAATACAAATAAATATAATTTGCATTACATAGTTGTATGCAACTTAATTTTTTATATCATACAAACATAAAATGTATAGTAAAAATATGAAATATATAGTAAAATAATATTTTAACCTAAACTTTTAAACTCAAACGTACCTTTATAATACATTTGTATTTTTAAAAAATAATTTGTAATAAAAATAAATATAATTTGCATTACATAGTTGTATGCAACTTATTCTTTATATTATACAAACATAAAATGTATAGTAAAAATATGAAATATATAGTAAAATAATATTTTAACCTAAACCTTTAAACTCAAATGTACCTTTATAATAAATTTGTATTTCTATAAAACAATTTGTATTACAAATAAATGTAAGTTGTATTACATTGTTGTATACAAGTGAATTTTTTATATTATACAAACGTGCGAAAAATTCAGCTGGACTTAGACATGTAATTTATAACAAAATAATAACTGAAACTATAATTGTGGGGGGTTTTTTTGTTTTTTTTTTAGTTTTAACGTCATTTTCCCCCAGCAATTTGGGCTCAGACGGTACCCTTGAGAGGGACTTTGATTTGGCAGTGAGAAATTTCTTGGCCGGATGTCCTTCCTGACACCAACCAGCGGCTTTTTTCTTTATAAAGTTCCAATTTCTCCTCGACAGCTCGGGGAATCGAACCCGGAACTCCTGGTTACGGTGCAGTTGCACTAACCATTGAGCCACGGCTCCTCTAAAACTAAATTTGTGTAATACACAAGAATAAAATGTTTAATAAAATAATATTAAAAGCAAAAACATTATTATACGCACACATGGGAAAAGAACATTATCTGTTTTATATAAATTAAATTATGATTTGTGCAATGATATCTATCATATAATTTGATGTTTAATTTATGATAAATTAATAATTAGAATTACAATATCTAAAATACAAGATAATCAAATTTATTACAAATTAATAAATGATATTAAAAATAAGGCAAAAGTATGTATTATATAATACGACAACATATATAAAACTATTTTTCTTTCAAACCTCTATTTATATCATAATGATGTAACTCATAGAATTAAACGTTTTTAAACCCCATAATGCAACCTTTAAAAAATCTATGTATAAAACTATAATATTTTACTATACCAACATGTAATATATAATATATTAACATGAAAATCTATAATCATTTTAGCACCATAATATCCAACTTTATAAGTTAATATATACAAATATAATATTTTTAATAACTTACATAAAGTTAACTAACCGTTAAAATAATATATTTTGAAACTCAAAGAAGTTCAATTTGGTAAATCAATATATACAACAATAATTGATTCCCTATTTATAAAGGGTCACTCTGTAGGTCATTCTTTATACAAATTAAAAATAGTAATGTGATACAGGAAATATGTGAGGATTAACAATATCATTTCAACAAATTATAACAAACTGACAACAGATCACCCCAATTTATAGGATGTTTATACTGAAACTTCTTTCTTGTTCTTTGAAAGTGAAAAACCATAAAAGGCATACCAGTTAACCTTTTTACTTACATTTAATCATCAAGCCTCTACAATCTATCAATTGCAAAATCACAGTTTTGTCATTTGACATTTTATCAATCACACCAAAAATATTATCATTCCCATTTCACACAAGTCATGCCCCACCTCAGAAAATACTTGTACTTTGTCTCGGATTGTTTATGCTGTTGAATGTCGTCAGGATTACAGTTTGCATATAAGGTATCAAAATCATAGATCGTATATTCCATTTCAAGAGCAGTTATGTCCTGTCAACTGGTTCTTCAATTTGTTGACAACACTTCTGATTTCGAAAGAGATCTGGATCAAGATATTTTGCATTGAAAGACAATTTGCCACTTTAAGGGACAGAATATCTTTTAGCAATGGCAAATGCATTCCTCATTTAGACACTAAATACCTAAATGGAACGAACATGAGTGTGAATGACTTTTGCTTCCTATTTTACGATATATTTTTCTCACTAAACTTTTCTGTTGCCCCACCACGCGCGCGCGCGCGCCTGTTATGTTGTGCTTTGCATACTTCACACTTTTATACAATTTTACCTCGTGAAGATTAAGTGATTTATATCCGATTTGATTTTTATGTACTAAGGTAGAAAGTTTGCGGAAGCAATTTTACACTTTTAGTATTGGGAGACTGAATACTTTCAATTAAAAGGCTCTTCTATTAGATTATACTTCAATCATATTTCTGTATGACTTTGGCCACACTAAGTAAAATCAACCATTTACTGCTCATCATATAAAAATCGTTTCCCTTTCATCAGCTATTTTGGTAAGTTAAGTTCAATTACAAAAGCATCAACGTCAAACTCTTTGTCACAGCGCTCTTCACAGGACTTGGATGCCTTCTTTATACTCGGTTCCATCGCTCAGGAAACTAATGAAAACATTGTCAATGGCAGCAAAAACATTATAAGAAGAATGTTGAAATATCATCATCATCGCAGCATTGAACAGGTCGAGTATTTATAATATATCTTTACTAGCCGTTGATGGGGTAATGGGACATTGAAATGGAAAATTAGATAATGAATTTTGCGCAATCTATCTATCGAATATCAGTGTATTATTCACCAGCTATCAAAGCATAAAACGGCCTTTTTTTATTTCCAATGACTTGACTGTTAGCACTTGTCTTGTCATAATGTCTAGTAATTTCTTTTGAAATTCAGTTTGTGTGTATTTTTTTTAATTTCCGATTAGTAGATGCAGCAAGACTTGGACTTACGCCTTTACCCTTTATACCACGAAGTAATAAAAGTTGCACAAAAATGTCATCACCACCATTTCCTTGTAAGGGAATGCCTTGTCTCGTTAAATATTATAAACATTCTATTATTTTGTATCAAATAATTTCTCTGTTGTTTCTTTTTATTAACAGCATTAATATTTGTCATATCAAGAATATTTTTACATGACATGACTAAGGTATGGAATTAAAGTGCTACTTTGTAACACTCAGAATCTTGCTGCTTCTTAAACTACTCAGTAGCCTTCTTCTACTTTGAAAATCCTGTTGATGTAAAAGCCGGTTCTTCCTTCGTGTGGCTTAACATGTTGTTCTTTATATTATGATTGGAGAACAAAAAGCATATAACTGAATCATTTTCAGAATGGTAATGCAACCAGGGGAATTTTAAATACCACTGATAACTGGATGGCGTACATTGCTTTTCAAACAAAGTTTTTTTTAATTTTTAACTGCAGTCAAAATGAAACGGGACTTTTACTATGCCATATGATGTCGATGGTATTCGTTTATTAAAAGTTGGCCATGTTATAATCTCAGTTTGTTCAATTACTATTCATTCAATCCTTTGAGTGGTACCATCTTCAACAACTCGTATATTGTTCTTGTAAATTATATGGATATTAAATTATGCTTCCTCATTTTACAAGCTATACCTGAAATGTAAATGAGTATAAAATTTTAATCGTTTCTAAAATAAAAAGATTGCATTGCCTTCTCGGTCTTTGTCAATGTCTTGGCCGCTAAGTAGCGTTCAAAAACACTGGCGTAATGGACGATCTTTTATTTTGAATTGTAAATCTATCGTTCAAAATCATCGTAAAGCACCATAAACGTTGTTTTTCACCATCAGTGCTGTAAAAACTACAAACCGAAAGCAAAATAAATATCGCTTCCAGCAAGTATTGTACACTATTACTATTCTATTCAAAACTACTATTCAAATGCTACAATTATGTCAAGTAGTCAAGTATGTGAAGGATATAAGGATATTATATATATAGATATATATATATATATATATATATATTTACAGAAGTCTTCAATGAAAAATACAACCACAGCGCATGCGCAAAACTATATGCCAAGTCAAATGGGTATGTCGTACTCGAAGACCGAGTTATCACACAATCACACTTCCACACTAAACATACAAATAATAGAAATTAAACAATTTACAAATTTACTACACATTGTTTAAAACACTGTTATTTACACTTTAGGAATAATGAAACCTTAAGCATTTTTATTACCGAGACTTAAACACTTTTAAACATTGTCTTGTGCCTATCTGAGAAAGTGGTTATTTTAAAAGCTAAGCCTTTCGGGATTTTAAACAAATGAAATGAATGTATTTCTTGGTGCCACTGTAGAAACAAAGTTATAGTAAACAATGAAAAGTGACCATTATATTATCTCAATGTATTATAATATATTACTTCGATGTAAAGTGACCATCATATTATCTCAATGTATTATAATATATTACTTTGATGTAAAGCGACCATTATATTATCTCAATGTATTATAATATATTACTTTGATGTAAAGTGACCATCATATTATCTCGATGTATTATAATATATTACTTTGATGTAAAGTGACCATTATATTATCTCAATGTATTATAATATATTACTTTGATGTAAAGTGACCATCATATTATCTCAATGTATTATAATATATTACTTTGATGTAAAGTGACCAT
>RDPX01000091.1:488364-498887 GCA_003991215.1 Morbakka virulenta | reverse complement strand
ATCAAAGAAAAGTGTATCCCCAAAGTGTACTTTAACTATCAATGGAGAATTTGTAAAGAATGTTAAAAAGTTTACTTATCTTGGTAGTTTGATAACATCAGATGGAAGATGTGTGAACGAAATAAAGAAACGAATCACTTTGGCCAAGGATGCTTTTAGTAAAATGAGTTTAGTTTTCAAGAATAGGCAGCTGCAAGTAAAAACTAAGATTCGAGTCCTAGAATGTTATGTGTGGTCTGTTTTGCTTTATGGGTATGATGCTTGGACCATCAATGAAAGCATGAAGAAACGAATAGAAGCAGTGGAAATGTGTTTCCTGAGAAGAATTCTTAGAATATCTTGGACTGACAAAGTGAGCAATGAAGTGGTATTAGAGAGAGCAGAAATGAAAAGAAAGTTGATGAAGGTAATTAGAAAAAGACAACTGCAGTTTCTGGGTCATGCAATGAGATGTGAAGGAATGGAAAACTTGGTGTTAACAGGGAAGATTGAAGGAAAGAAAAGTAGAGGAAGACAGAGACTAAAATTCATTACCAGCTTGAACAAGGATCTCCAGTTCAAAAGGAGTGATTGTGAAATTTTAGCACTGACAAAAGAGAGAAATAGATGGAAGACCATGATCTTCAACGTCCTGAAAGGATTAGGAACTCAGAAGAAGACGGTCAATTGTNAAGACAGAGACTGAAATTCATTACCAGCTTGAACAAGGATCTCCAGTTCAAAAGGAGTGATTGTGAAATTTTAGCACTGACAAAAGAGAGAAATAGATGGAAGACCATGATCTTCAACGTCCTGAAAGGATTAGGAACTCAGAAGAAGAAGGTCAATTGTATTAATTGTCTATCTTTATTTGGATCATTCAGTATTTATGGTATTCTACCAAACTTTTATTACCACGTATAAATATATTTGTATATATATATATATATGTGTGTGTGTGTGTTTATATTTATAGCACCTCTCCCAGTTATTTTGTAAATATATTATACTCCGTTTTATTTTGTGTATTATACAAAATGCCAATATTGTATATAATTGAGAATATAATTTAATTATATTCAGGGTGGTTCATACCTCTCTACAGGCCAATTACTTTTAACCCAATTTAATTGCTTTGGTGATAGAGTAAATTCCTAATTCTACAATCATTATCTGTAAAAAAGATTGAAGTCATCACTGAGAATTGGGTCTGTCTTAGATAAAAACCATTTACCGTCCCAAATAAGAGTTGAATAAGTAAACAGAGCTGTTGGTGCAAGTTATAATCATTAAAAATGCGGTTTGTTTATGCAAGTAAAACTTTAAAAAACACTTACAAACAAGTCAGCAATTACATATCAAGGTGAAAGTTTCAGCAATGTTATCATGATATTCATTTTCGTCTAATACGTAAAAACGAAATGTACTTACTGAACTACCAATCTAACCCTGACAAGAAAATATCCACCTCCAACCGGCTTTCGTTTCAATCAACAATATCCAATTAATTTTCCAAACTGTTTCTCTATTATGATGAGAAATAACCTTTCAGCTTAATTTTACTTTGTCTTTTCCCAAAATTCATTTCCGTTCTCTCTTCATTGTTTGCACATATTCCTTTGCCCATGTTATGCAGTAAAGAGAAATCTTTGACTGACTTACTCGCGGATTTTCTGATTGACTGATACACTGTTTTAAGATGTCAAGTTTTTACATTCATTGAGTCGTTCTTAAAGAAAAGACGTCATATTAATAGTTACTAGAACATTTTATGACGTCACCAATTCAACATGGCTGACTCCTGATTTTGGCCACTTTTCTGTACTCTTGGGCTAGCAGAAATCGAGATATCCCTATCTACCGTAGAACAAAGCAACCTATATGTTTTCTGGCTCCGTTATAAATGCATTATCAAAAAAGTATGGCTGTAGGCCTAAACGTTAAATAAACTTAATCTGGTTGAGGGGTATATTGACTGTTTATTTTCAGTGTCAAATTCCAGTTTCATTCAAGATTTTCCAGCAAATTTGTAACGAAGGTAGCAGTAACATGATCTTTATACTATTGTTTAAAATGCCTTAGAAATTCTAATTTTAAAGCAACTGTCATGAGGCAGCACATGAATTAAGAAATGACACTGTAAATCATTGCAACGATCACTAGTTTGTAAAATTTGTTTCAGAGTCGGATGAGAAACAAAACAAACACATCAACTTGGCTGTGCAAACAAGCAAACTTGTAAAAGATGGTAAACAGGGCAAAAACTATGGTTGAGGATCCTTGGTATCATTTCTTACTCTTGACGTAATGAACAGGATAAAGAATTTTCTGAAACCTATCACCCAAGGAACAATCGTTAATAAAACAAAGAGGGCGGAATTATTTTCCGTTGAAATGGATGCGAAGAAGACATCACTATTCCATTATTTTGCGATACGTTCAGTTTGGAAGATTTCAGGAAAGGCTACTTTCACTAGTAGAAGCAACACCAGTAAGTACACAGTATTTATTTGCTATCTTAAATAGTATCCTCGAGAAATGCAACCTGAACAACAGCAACTGCTTAGGAGATTCTTTTGACGAAGAACCAAATACGATTGCTACATACAACGGTGTCGAAACGAAAATTTGCTAAAAGTTGCTAATCTCCATGTATTCACTTGGTACTATATTTACTCATTAAACTTGGTTCTCAAAGATGTTGCAGCTATGCTTGTAGCTGCAACAAGTCTCCGGAATTTGCAAAAATCTTTAACGTTTTCCTGTAAGTTTTCTAGAGTATGGATACTTGGGAGCAAATGCTGTGAAGGCAGGAAAAACATTTAGAAGGCTTGGAGATATTGACAAATCCATAAGGATTTCAAAGTCACAATACTAAACAAGATATGTGGCACTTATTTGGCACCAGACAAAGGCTTTTAAAAAAAGACAGTGTGAAATAAAAAAAACTTAGATAATGAGCAATGGCCATATGAGGCTCCTGGAAATGAGTTACAGTCATTCAAAGTCAATCCATTTAATTAAATAATCAAATAATGGATCACATTGAGGAGAATATGAAGACAAGAATTCTAATCTCAAGAGATTAAATGNAAACATTTAGAAGGCTTGGAGATATTGACAAATCCATAAGGATTTCAAAGTCACAATACTAAACAAGATATGTGGCACTTATTTGGCACCAGACAAAGGCTTTTAAAAAAAGACAGTGTGAAATAAAAAAAACTTAGATAATGAGCAATGGCCATATGAGGCTCCTGGAAATGAGTTACAGTCATTCAAAGTCAATCCATTTAATTAAATAATCAAATAATGGATCACATTGAGGAGAATATGAAGACAAGAATTCTAATCTCAAGAGATTAAATGAGCTTCGGACATCATGCAGTCCAAATCTGTAATTTCCAAAATCTGCCGTCGCCTTCGGAATAGAGTTAATGAAGAAGATTTGTTTGTTTAGCTGGAACATTTTGTCGATTCGTTCCCTATACCTGATATGTCACAGCTTTAAGAATTTGAAATCATGGAATTGGATGAAAATGTAGATGAGGCTGAGACAAAACCTACAACTTCGAAGCCAACGACAAAGCGGTGTTTATCTTGTTTCACGTGAGCACAATAATTCCAAATGAACATAATTTTAACTGTATAATGTATTCGCAGCATTACAAAGTTTATCAATATTTTAGATGATTGCAGTTGCATGGTTTAGTACGAAGGCAACTGCCTGAAATTAAATCTGATCAAGACCAGCTGGAGGTCAATTTGAGACAAAAGAATCTTGAATTATTCATGCTGATGAGCATTGAAAATAAAATCTTCATCAAGGTTGATATTCATACAATGATTGAAAAACTACTCACAACATCATATTAGATGGAAATATTGCATACCATTTGACTATAAATTATGATACGATCAAAAACTGGAAAAATACAGAGCTGGATTATTTTTACTCAAAACTTTTTGCTTCAGATTCATGTAATAAGAAAATGCATTTTCAATTAATATTGAAGCCTATTGTTCAGTTGATAAAAAAATATAACAATCCTTTGAGCTTGCAAAGGCTATTAATGACCATATCCTTAAATTAACTATTTCCATTTCTACACATAAAATCAAACTCTCTCGGGATGGACATTAGAACAGTCTTTTTACTATATATTTCCAGCCAGGAAATAAACCATTAAGTTTTTCGACCAATTATCCAAATGTTCTTTTGACATGAACGAGTTATAATTGGCTTTTGTTATAGTTAACCATTTTCATTCAAAAATCATTATTTATCATTTACAAAAACAACATGGCTTATGTTCTGAACAGAGCTAAAACGTGTAGTCACACCAAGTAGAAGTTCTCTACGTCTCCTGTTGTAAAATCTAATTTGTCCCACATCCACAAAAGTACCAGCTCATACAGACTTTAGTCTTTATGCATATTAAATGTGTAACGCATATACACAATTTCTCTGCGTCATTGTTGGTTAATTGTCCATTCATAGTGAGATAATTTTTATCTGTTTTGAATCATATATTTATTCATTTATTTATTATATCGTACGTAATTGGGTTTTATATTGATCGTTTTATATTTTGATTTATCCAATTGTACCTATGTGAGTTTTAAAAGTTTACTTCTCTGATTAGTTAATTGAGTATTAAATATAACATGTTAATGTATAAAATATTTATTATTTAGGAAGCCGCAACACGGTAGATCTTCAGTCGGAAGACCACGACGTCAATTTACTGACTCACTTGTTGAAGATACTGGGCTACGATTGGAAGACATTCCTGGTGCGATGGAAGATCGTCAAAGCTGGAAGGAACGTGTCAGAAGAATCCGAGATACAAACTCGACCTGATGATGATGATGTATAAAATATTATAGGTTTATACATTAAGCTTATTAAATTTTACATCATGGTGTTGAGAAGATTTCAGTTTTAGATATTAATATAATGTACTCTACATAAATGTGTCCAAAAATTATTACTTTATCTATTATTTTACCATATATATTACATGTATGTATATTCAAGAAAATTAGCTTTATGATAGTTTTATTAAACTACACATCATAGGGTGAGAAATCTTTTTTTTTCCAATTTACTGAGTTGTGTGATTGGTATATTACAGACAAACATTATTAAAAATCTCCAGTAAGCTTAATATTTTCAATACAATTTATTAGGATATTATTTTCCCACTTCATTTGCTAAATAGTTACAAGTTACTAAGATTCCGCTCAAAACCAGACTCAAACTTTATAACGCATTCTACCTCTCCATCATGCTATATAATTGCGACAGCTAGGCTACCAAAAAAGCCATGATGAATAAAATAGATATATGCCACCATAAACATTTACCAACGATAACAGGTCACCTATGGCCGAAAAGCATAATCAGTAATGAAGAACTGTATAAAATCTGCCAAACGGATCCTATATCTACACTAGTAGCAAAGCGAAGATGGTCTATACTAGGTCATGTCCTACGCATGGACATCAACACCCCCGCCCAGAAAACCCTTGAATTTGCCATATCAGGAGCAACAACGTATAAAGCCAGAATATGGCGCCACTCTACAAATCTTCTCAGCACCATCCGTGAAGACATCAAAAACTCCGGACTAGGGCAACTCCGTACCAGAAAACAGCTCCAGAGTCTATGGGGAAAAGCAAGAGAGAAGAAGAACTGGAAACGTTTCAACGAAGGTCTTATTGCATCTATGGGATGTCCTCGACTACCAAAGAAGCAGAACACAGAGTATAAGTAAGTAAGTTACAAGTTTATACCCATTCCTACTGATATTAGGAATCAGTAACAACATTTACAAATAAAAAAAGAGATTTTATGTCATAGCAAGATTCTGATTAAACGTGATATTATTATTTGATGAATTGAAAGGAAAAAAAGGTAAACTTCGCAATAGTCGACCAAAAAAAGCGGAAAGAGGATCATTTGTAAACATTCTGGTTGTTTCTTTATCTATGAAGTCTAAATATTTTATCTGTATCACCATTAAGACTACATGTTTATCAGGATGATAATATTTATTCAATACTCGTTACAAATCAATGTGATTTTTATTCTTGTCTTTAGAGACCAGATCAGTACTGAATGGCTTAGCTTAGCATTACCACTCTGTTTTCATTTTTGCCACAAATCCTGTTTATTATATTTTATTTTACCTCTAACGCACAAAAAATAACTCTCAAATAATCCTTGAAAAAACTCGTATGGATATCTGAATAGCTTTTATAGCAATAGAATGCCCCACCCCTACCCTGATATGGTGACTGCAATATTTTGAGAAAGAATCTATCGTCCTGCATCATTTGATTGAGATGATTGACAGCAGCAAAAAGTATTCCATTTACAATAATTCAAAAATAACCTACATATTTCTAAAGCAAATAGCGAGACCATTTTGGAAATATCCCCAAAACCAATCTTTTTCCACACCCATGGGAAAAGTAAGATTCAGAGTTTAAATATTTTCAGGTTGAAATCAGGTTTTGCAAATATTTGAGTCAAGGTAATATTACTCTTGTCAGCTATTCTGGTACTGATATTGTCATTTAAAAGAGAAAATTTAGTTTATTTAATAGTCAGAAGCTTTTGAAAGTATAGTAGTTGCCATTTCAACACAACTGTTTTTTCTCGTGTTTTTCCAGTGATGTTTGCTTTGCTTGTACATTTAAAAAATACAATTACGTACTATGCTGTGAGGATAGAGCTGTTCTTAGGCAAAAATTGAATACAAGCGGAGTAGCCTTTCAATTAAATTTAGTTTTATTTACCTTCATTTCAGTAAGTTTAAAGTTTTTGTATTCTCAATCTCAACTTAGCTTAAGGAAGTGTCTTCTAGTGTTACTGGTGCTAAACTTGAATTTGTTCAGCTTAGCATTGCAAACCATGCATTTAGAAAGCTGACTCCGATCACATTTCAGTATAGCAGCAAATTCATATTGCATGTAATCATTCTAGCACTTTTACACTCAATATGGTTAATATTAAGGTTTTTAAATATTAGAAAAGAAGCAAGAATTGTAGTATTTCTGTTACTATTGAGTTTACCAACTTTCCTGCATCACCTAAGACCAGGAGATGGGTATAATTAACTATAGCCTATGTATACCAAGCTTATTAAAACGTCACAAATCATATTAACCATGACTGGGCTTCAATTTAGCATATGTCAAGAAACACTCTTCTAATAACATCGGTAGCTAAATCTTTAATGGAATCTCGTTGTTCCCATGATTCTAGAATCAAAATATTTTATTCTTAGCGTAACCTTATTTGAACTTCACTTTCTCCTATATATACTTTGCTACTTATGCTGCTGGAATTCATCTTTCTTTAATACTGCACAGGAATACCAAATTTGGGACATTTGTAACATCTTGTATGTAAAGTAATTTATGACAGTAATTTGAATTGACAAGTCAATTATTCCATTAATCTTTATTGGTGTCCCATTTTCAGTAAGGTAAAAGCTGATCTTTTTGCTACATTGTTTTTCACCAATTCCTCCCTAAATGGCACTTGTATTTATTTGCCAGAGTTCATTTGGCAAACCGATCAGATTTAGGAATTTACCGTTATACATCCAAGGTTAGTTACTAATATTATTCATGCGTTTGACCAACCTAAAGTCCTTGGTCCAGATTTGATTCCAGTAGTTGTTTTGAATAATTGTGCTTCTAAGCTGTCATCCATATTGACCAAACTTTTTAAATTTTGCCTGTAGGAATCTTATTTCTTTCCGCCATTCTGGAAAATTTCTAATGTTGTTCCTGTCTTCAATAATGGAGGTGACCCATCTGATCGTGGCAAATTTTGACCTCCAAGTCTCTTTCTCTCATTAACATGGTAGTTGAACGAGTAATGAAGTACCTACTTGCAGATTTCTTCCAAAGCTAAAATCTCTTTGTTGCTGTTAAGCAAGGGATTGGAGGATTTTGTTCCACTAGTGTCGCTTTGACTGTATTCATGGAAAGAAACTATAAGTTTATGGAAACTTCTGGTAAAGATCTGAAGTTCTTCAGCATTTTCTTTCAGATCGTAAAATATACGTGAAATAAAATAGAATTATATCTGATAAATTAATACTGTATAATAACTACTATTAATGCTGGTATTCCGAAAAGTTCTAGTTTAGGCCAGACCTCTTTTCTCCAATACATCAGTGATCTTCCTGGTAATTTGCCTCAGCTTATCAACCTCTATCCTGATAAGACTACCCTAAATTCTGGCATTGACCACAATGCACCTTAACAGAAACAATTCAACTTTGTGGAAGCATTAGGGTCTGACTTTCAAGGTTTCAAGTAATGGAAAAGGAATTGGCTAGTTTTTTTTGATGCAGCCAGCTATTATTGATATCCTACATCATATGATTTGAATGTTTTAAGTCTTAGGTTACCTTGTCTTGTATTTTTCGGTCGTTTCTTCAAAGTTATATACATCTAGTGGCATTATTCTTGTATGGTTGTTAACCATAAGAAAATTCTAACTCATCCTCTTTTCTTGACATATGAAACCTATTGTCATCATATTTTAAAAGCATTCTGAAGATTGTGAAAGACATGAAACTCTGAGTACTGTAAGGTTAGAGTTTTTCTTACTCGTATATCTGATTATATGATTATATAAAGCAGACAACATTTTTTGCTGATGTACTCTGCAAAAGGCCCTTCTAATTTAAAACAAATAACAACAAATGTCTACTCCTTTCTTCATATTACCATCCAATTGCTCTGTGCTATTCTTCATTCACATTAATATACAAGAAATACATTTTAATGTGAAATGATTCACGAACATCCTTTCATTAAATTTTCTCATCCATATGCTACAAGTGCTGTCATTTCATGTGACATGAAATTGTAAAGAATTACTAGGCGTACCACTCCTCTATACACAAATTTCCAATTTTAATTCTTGTAAAAATAGTAACAATAACAAGAATTATCAGCTTTATGTCTCTCTTTTTGTATATCTTTGTTATTTATTTGGAAACAGCCAAGATTAGGTACAAAAGGAAAACCTCTATTCTCAACAATCCAATAATTAGTTAGCAAAAATGCATTAAGGTTAAAATCACTGCAGTCTAATTTTGACTAGATATTCATGCAGGCTGAACAACTATCAGTATGCCATCCAGTACTGAGCAAATCAAATAGCTCTTTAATAGAGTCAAAATTAAGAAAAACTCACCAAACAAGTGTAATCCTAGGTTGCATTACCTTGTGATTTGGAAAGAAGAGGTGCTTTTAGAGAATGTCTAACGTATTTCTGACAGAGAATATTTAATAATGGCAGTTCTAGTTACATACACAAGAATAGCTGCTATTCTAATTAATTTTACTAACAGAAACGCATTGTATATCAATCACTGAGTTCGTTGGAATACGAGCTAAGATATATTTTTATATAAAAGGTGATAATAATCAAAATCAAACAGCTAAAGGTGTTAAAAATATTATGAATTATGAAATTGAAAACAATGATTATTAAAATGTTTTATTACAGAACAAACATATACATCATAAAATCTATCAGAAATGAAAACCACAAACGTGGAAGTTATTTTATCCTGTTTTAATGATAAGTGATATATACATGAAAAAGGTCTAGATTCTTATTCTTATGGTAATTATGAAATAAAATAAATTATTTTCAAAAATCATTTCCGTAAAAATATTTCCGTATTACATTAAATATTTTTTTTAAATACATGAAAGACAATTTTACAGAAAGGAAACATTTGTATTTTAACGATTGATGGTTAAATACTGGAAAGTAATATGATTTTTCAATTGTCAGCACTTGTGTTTTTAGACAAGAAAATAACAATTGAGTTATTTTTGAATAAAAACGATGGAAAAATTGGTTTAATTGGATCTAGTTAGGGTTTTACTACCAATTTATTAGAAAGACTATTTGAAAGATTACTGTGTTGCCATCTCCTCATTGCATTTTACAATGCTCATGGAAATTTTATAATAAGTACCAGGTAGAAGATATTGTTATAAAATACCAAAAAAGTATCCATTAAAGTGTGTTAAAAAATCACCTCTCCTAAGACACGAAAGAGGTATTTTATGGAGCTTTTTAATTTTAATAACTATTCAATAATTATTCTATAATGTTTATATATATATATTATATATGTACATTGCTCTGCTATGTGCATTGAGCACTTTTTGATACTAATACACAAAATTACACAAATATATATATATATATTATATGTATATTGCTCTGCTATGTGCATTGAGCACTTTTTGATACTAATACACAAAATTACACAAATATATATATATATATATATATATATATATTATATGTATATTGCTCTGCTATGTGCATTGAGCACTTTTTGATACTAATACACAAAATTACACAAATATATATATATATATATATATATATATATTATATGTATATTGCTCTGCTATGTGCATTGAGCACTTTTTGATACTAATACACAAAATTACACAAATATATATATATATATATATATATATAT
>RDPX01000091.1:449928-471242 GCA_003991215.1 Morbakka virulenta | reverse complement strand
AAAAACTACTAGATGCTATTCATTATTCACTTGAATATGCAAGAAATGCCAATCTTTGCATTTGATTAAATTTCTCGTGCAATCTTTATTGTTTGTTTGGCAACATCCAAGCCTCAGTACCAAAGGCAAATTAATCCATCAACTATCAAAAAGGTAAGCGGTGTGAAAGTTTGAAGGTAAAAATACCTACAGCATATTTTAGAATTACCAGTCAGATAAAACAACTCTCCATAGGCCATCTATTGCTGACCTAATCGAAGAGCTTTGTTAATGGAGTGAAAAAATAAGAAACGCTTACCAACATGTCAGCAGTGTCAGGTTAACATGATCGCCAAAAAAGTATAATAAAAGCATGCTTTTTCTTTTAATTTTGAAAAAAAAAGATGTTTCTACTCAACTGTTAAGCCAGTCCAGATAGAGAAAATCCGATTCTGGCAGCTCTCGTTGCATTTCTCCATTGTAGCTGATATTCCAATTAATTTTTTTTTAATTCTTACATTATTGCTATCAAAGCTAACCTTTCAGCCAAAGTTAAATTGTTTCTTAACAAAAAGACAATTCCATTCTCTGCTCCTTGTTTGAACCAATTTCTTGGCCAATGTTAAGCAACAAATGGAAATCTTTGACTGACTAACCCACTGCTTTGATCAGTTTTTATTCATTGACTTATTCTCAAACTATATACGTCATATTAATAGTTACCAAAGAATAATCTGACGTCATCTAATCAACATGGCTTAGTGTTGATCCTGATCAGTTTACTATACCGAGCTATGCATGAATGATGACCACCTCTAATTTGTACAGTTATAAAATAATATTAACTAATCTATTCAAAATTGAAATGGATAAAAGCAAACCTCTTGAGATTTCGAGCGGATCACTTGCTGAGACGAGCAATCAAAAGGATTTGTTTCAAATGATTAATAATTTTCAAATGTATTAGAATACCCAATAATTGAAATTCATCTTTTAACGTTTACTTAAAATAATTCCTCTTGGGAGTATCTTTGAAGCTATTGAGAAAAGAGACTACATTCCAGAGCAAGATTACGTCAATGACAACTAAATATTTTCTTTAGACATTTTCAACGATGATCAATCCCTACAGAAGACAATTGTTAACAGTTAGGCAGAGGTTCTCATCCTATTTGGGGAGATTTTTATAATTTGGGCAGATCTTACTTTCCTGGGTTAGCAAATCCTCCTGCTATTATATGGATCTTCAATTTTTGTAACACACACTTGCATTCTTTGAATAAAGAACACATAGTACTGAAAAATATCAAATCTTATATAAAATCTTAGCAGTTATTCATAATTTTTTAAACTTTGACAAACCACTAGGACCTTTTAATGGCACAGCCGGAAGTGAGGCGTGGCGTGTTTTAGTACTATACCATTTAAAATTGGAGGTTTATATAAAACTTGGATTGCATCAACGCACTGCTTTCTATTTGTTATCATTATGGATTCATTAAAGGAAGACTACAGAAAGAACGCTTTGTGATAGATTTTGTTTGCGAACAATGCAGTGTTGGTTGCGAGAGAAAAGGGAGAGGTTATAGATTACCTGGAATAACAGAAATATGTTTTTGAGGAGAGACGGATAAAGGTCTCAAAATCGAAGACTGTGTACATTTGCTTGAATGGATCAACAACTGGAAGTGTAAAAATCGAAGGAAGTCACTTATCTTAGCCAACAGAATTTAGGTATTTGGGAAGTAGTCTAAAGAGAGATAAAGGTATTGCAGTTGAAATTAATCGGAGGAGAATATTGTGGCATATGTTGTAACAGAATGGTGAAAGGGAAGAGTCAGAACATGGTTGCATAACCAGCATTATTATATGCAACATAGACAGCATCACTTAGAAAGCAAAACATAAAGAAGATGGAAGGACAGGAAAAGTAAATGTGCAGATCGGCGTATCAGCACACTGTGAAATGTTTTGTAAGGAATAAGGATACTGAAGCAAAAATGGGAGCTCTAACCATCCTGAAGATTCGAGAGGTTTGAACACGCAAAAAAAAGAGGAATACGTTGGACAAAACAATGGAAATAGCACCACTGCGCATGAGAAAGGAAGGAAAACTAAAGTTAAGATGGATAGAACAAATACAGGAAGACTTGGCTAAAACTCGGTTAGACGAAATGGATGCTACAGACAATAACTATCGTAGCAACTCCTTAATGAAAACGAAAAAATGAAAAAGATGTAGAGAAGTAAGAAAAGATTATTAAACAATTTATTTTCTAAATAAAAGACTTTCATTGCTACAAACATGTTGGCTTATTAAATATAGTTTTATTAAAAAGAGTATTTGTAAATCTATTTATTACACTTCACCCCTTCACATACTTGTACATATTAAAAGCGTAAAAGTTTCTTGAAATTTAAACATTTTTTTCCCAAAAGAGGTCTTATGAAAAGTTTGATAACTACCAGCAGCAGAAGACGATGAACTTAGAATTGCACGCCAAGGAATACTACTGAGAAAATTTGATTATCTATCGCAGTAAGTTTGACTGAATTTAATAGTCTTACGATGGCTTGTCAAGAGGATTTAAATCAGTTAACTTAACCTCGACAGTGAAAACTTTACGATCAGAAGATCTGAAAGAAGGTAAAGATGAAAGTGTACAATGCGCAAAAACAGAATTCAAGATAAGAGCTAAAAGAGAAGGTTCTCCTGATATTACAGAAGAAAATCTTGTAAAAAATCATCAAGATTTAAAAGATCATGGGCAACAGAGAAGTTCTAAGTAACTTATCTAGGTCTGTCTTCTCTATAAGAATGAGTCAACCAGATCAAGTGTTGAGCACTGGCATCACCAAAGAGAGAGATGCTTGCAGTACAATACGTATCCAAAGCCTTATGAATGGAGTCTGGCACTGTCTCAATAATTGTACATGATCCAGGACAGGAAAATCGATACAAGAACAATTGGTAACAAATGGAATGAAACAGGGACAATCTCTAATCAATAGAATGCTAATTTTTAGATGCACGTTCTTATACTCTTCTTGTACAGCTGGGAGATTCTGACCACCATGGATAACAAGACCTTCAAGCTGACTTGCACAATGTAGTCAAAAAAAGGTAAATAGGTGTCAACTTGAAGACCATTATTACTGGCACTACCATTAAGACTGGTCTTACATAGCCAAAGAATATAAGGTGAACCGGAATGAAAGAAAGCTTCCACAAAACAAAAATTGAGAAGAAGACATCTGACATTGCTGAAAGCTAAAGAGAGAGCATCTTTTAAAGATAACAGATTTTTCTGGGTCTAGATAAAGCCAGTACTACGATATCTATATTCTACACTCTTAGGAGCGGAGTTAGTCTTGGGTCCGTAGATTCTTCGCTCCCCTAACCATTGAAGGTCTGCAGAAACTTGGGGCCATTCGTTCGATAAAAATAGACGTCTGAAATTATCAGCAAAACGGAGACCATCTATACCAACTAACTGAGTCTTATAGTATTGGAAATGACATTAAAGAAGGTATCACTTGGCCAATACCTTGGTAGTTTGATGCTCAACAGTATCCAGAAAATTAAAACAATCTGAGGTAGCTCCACTCTTTACGAGACATCAATATCCACTGAAAGAATAGCTCGTGGATTTGCATATATCATAAGTATTCTCGAAAGTGTTAAAATTCCTTTACACCAGGAAGAACTGAGTCATATGTAGGCCGATTTGGCTGCAACATTGTTATCTGTTCGCACGGAGACAGAGTCGTGTCAAAGAGACCAAAAGTATCTAGCTCAAACAATACAATGTCAATTATCGAAGTGCATATTAAAAATTCACCTGAAATTATTGTTAGAGAAAAGTTCAATTTTGAAGAACTTGAAAGCTAGCAGCCACTTCTCAGTCCAGTCAATTAAAGATCAAAGAGGGAAATCAATAAAATGTTGATGGAGAAAGAGGCATGATATAGAGAAGTGAAAGTTGTGCTCGCAAAAAAAGATCTGATGAAGGACGGGTACCAATTGCTCAGGTGGTAGTGCGTATGTGCATGACAGTCATAGGCACCTTTTCCAATCCAGTTCAGTTCAAATATATTTTTCACTTTTCTAAATCAAAGAGCATGCTCACAGTCAACCGCATTCTAAATCTTATCAAACGTAACACCAGAATTATCAGAACTGGAACACGGGGTGACGTCATCAAAAGCTAGCATATGGTGCTGTGAGGAAGACAATTAATGAAAACGAGGTATGAAAGAGAGCTAATAAGGACAGAGCTTTGTGTGTTATTACTATACGAATATGAGTGTGATAATGTTTTATAACTCGTCGATCAATCATCATTTGTAAAAATACTACCAGGAACAGTTTCATTAAATGAATCTATTGTGGCAATGACCGAGGAAACTTTCATTTCATTGATCAGGAAGCCGTGTAAGATAGGGGTTATTAGTGCTGAATGGAAATTCAGGGGAGGAATCGCCAGAATAAATGTAAAATTTCTACCGAAAATTTTACCAAGAAAGTCTAGATTTTCACCTAGTGAACTCAAATCCATTAGCTCTTTAAAGAGAATAGGGAAGGATGGTTTATTATCGCTTTTAAAGATTATGATGTTTCACCGAGAGTTTTAAGACCCAACTTTCTAGGTAGCAATCCGCTCATGGGCTCTTTTCTCCTAATCAGACATAACGAAGATTGGTAAATCAGTTAATTTGTTCAAGGTTCTAATTAATAGGTAGCAGCTAGGCCTTTCATTTAGTCTACTGATTTTATCCAGGCCCCAATTATTTTAGTTCTTGTTTTTTAGTGGCCTAAGAGCATTTCTGGGGGCTATTTAGTTTAAAAAAGCGCTGTCTTTTATAGACAGACATAAAAAATAGTTGACTTTAAAAGAAACGCACAAAAACTATGACCGTTTGTTCTGTATTTTTAAGGTAAACAAGTGCTTTATTGTCGGAAGCAAACCACTCAACTATGCATATTCTCTCTTTTCACCCCGATTTAGTTCTAATCACGAGTGACATGCAACTTTTCATAGTGCAGCTGACTGTAGATTTTGAAACAAACTTGAAAGCAAATGTTGAGCACAAATGGAATATGTATTAACTCTTAAACTGACACCCTTAAATCTAGATACTCTATTGTCACATTTTAAATCCTTCCATCAGTTTTCTAGGAATCTTCGGATTCTGTAGTGATTCTTTAACAAAAATATGCAGTTTTGTTGGGTATGAATGAAACAGACACAAACAAGTGCTATCTGATATCTAAACTCTCAGCAATCATAATCCGTTGTACGTACTTTATTTTCCATTGTCGCAACAAGCCATGGATTATTTCTATTCTCTCTGATTAGTCTCCAGAAACCATACTTCTTAACAGTGCTATTATTATTTTCTTCTACTATATTTTTTCAAAATATTTGTTAGTAATCAATGTTACTAGTACATTCTTTACCTTTTGTATCAGGCCAGCCAATGTAAATTACCAGTTATTGAAAGTCTCACCTCTGTATATTTGATAATTTGAATAAAAAAAGAATAATTACTGCCATCTATTATTATTATTGTTACAATCACAATAATGTTTTTGAGATGATGCAGTCTTTGTCATTTTAGGTTTTTCTTGCATCTACTTTAAATAGAGACATCCTTTACTTACGCGTCTTTGCTTCATACTTACTTTAGGGTAGTTTTACCCTGTCCACGAAGTGACATATTGAATCCAGTTTAATTGTGCGAATCTGAACTTCTTTCCCCTAAAACCAATATAATGGCAAGCTTACATCGAATGGTTTATCTCTTTCTGTACAAATTTTTCTTGTTATAGAAAATTAACCAAGTGTCCCATTTCCTAATAACTGAAGGTACCGAAGGAAAAAAAATACAACCCTATCACGCGCCTTTTAAATACTCACTCTAATCTAACTGGCAAAATCTGCAGGCACGTGGAAAAAATAAATTCCTTCCCATTGAAAACAAGGGATGTACACGCGGGTCTTATGGCTGCAAAGATCAGCTGCTAATAAATGAGAAGATTCTTCGATACTGTACGTCTTGTAAGAGAAACATGAGCTGTGCATGAATATATTGTAAAAAGGCCTTTGATAACATTCATGAATAGTAAGAGCCTTCTTCCCCCCCACCCCTCCTCCATCCTCTTTCTCTCTCTCTCTCTCTCTCTCTCTCTCTCTCTCTCTCTCTCTTTCTCTCTTTCTCTCTCTCTTTCTCTCTGTCTCTCTCTCTCTCTCTTTCTCTCTCTCTCTCTGGATGCCATATTCATTCCAGACGTTGACGATCATGGTTCTCCACAGATTTATATCTTTCATCACCTGTAGCAGATCTCCAGCTTTTACCTTTTCCTTCTCACTATTTCAACAGCTACGAGTCTCTTTTGCATTGATGGTGATATTGTCCAGCACTCACCACCATATAACAGAGTAGATGTTACATAACCTTCCAGTACCCTCTTCTTTGTAGCCATTGACATTTTGCGGTGATTTAAAATCTTCCATAATCTTTCAAAAGTACCTTTTGAAATCCCTATCCTTCTCTTGATTTCCATATCAAACTTTCCATTCTCTGTTATATACCTCCCTAAGTAACTGAACTTGTCAACTTGCTGTATGGGGTCATTTCCACTATACAACTTGCACCTGGGACTTTTGTTCTTACTTAACACCATGCATACTGTTTTCTTGCGATTTATTTCGAGTCCTTTCCTTTTACTTTGGTCAATAATTTCATCAAGTAGCCTTTGTAAACCTTGTTCTGAGCCAGCAACAAGTGTTGAGTCATCTGTAAATCAATATTGTTGAAATTATAACCTCATACAGAAAAACCTTTCAAATCTTCCATGCCTCGAAAAGTCGTTTCACCATAAAGGTTGCATAAATCAGGTGAAAACACATATCCTTGTCTTACTCTTCTCTAAATCTTGATGTAACTACTCATCTCATTATCGACTGTCATACAAGCAATTTCATCACATTATAGATTTCGTATAAAGTGTAAATCCTTCCCATCCAGGTCTAATCCCTCATGCTGATCGCTTTCATGCTGATCATTGAATAGGTTATCAAATGCTTTGGTGTGATCAATAAAACAAACATACAAATCTTTGTAATTCTATTGCTCTTTCTGACAGCATCCTTACCATAAAGATAGCATTTCTGCTACCAGTATCCTCCATAAATCCACACTGTTCTTTACCTATCTTTTGTCTTGTAAGAGCCTTAGAGTTGTGTAAAGTCTCTCCAAAAGTCATTGAATTTCTGAAATATAACAACGTAACAGTGATCAACAAATCCTCTTCTTTCTCATTAATATGGAACTGTTTATGTGACAACATTATCACCAGGCGAGGTATTTTCCAAAGGAACTCTCCGTTCTCTCTTCTTCTTTTGTATTTCATTGATGTCCTTATTTACGGAGCAAGTTAGATCGCGTTAAAATTAAACCCACAAGAAACATAGAAGAACGGCATTATACTTTAGGTTATTGGTCATAACCTGTTTTCATGAAGTTTAAAAACTAAAGTATGAAGTCATTGAAAATACAAATAATAATAATTAATAATATTAATTAATGTTAATGATAATTATAATCTATAAAAAAAATTAAGTTACTATCCCTGAAAAAAAAAAGGTTTATTTTTTATAATTTCTGACTTATTTTCATATGAAACGCTTAATAAGTTAGTGAAGTAAGGTTTTCATCGTTGTCAGCTTTCCTTGTATGTTGACTTGTAATAATGGATAAATTTTAATGTTCTTACAGATGCCAAGCACTTATTTAACTACCTTCATATACCCTAGGCCAGTTGTAGCAGCACGGTGTATGACTGTAAAATGCAAACCTAACGAAAATACAAGTAACAACAACAACAACAAAATAATAATAATAATAATACTCAAATGTCAAAATTTTACAACCGTTCACATTATTTGCTTTAGCACTTTTTACAAAGATTGCGCCAAAAAATAGTAATGAATAAGTAGATGTTAAATACCCCATTTATCCACATCATGAAATTTCTTTTTCACTTAATTCAGAGAGGCCTGCCTGCGTCAATTAGTAAAATACTCTCCACTGATATGGGAGGTACATCGTGGCTCACAGTGCAATTGAGGCAATCAATTGAGCACACAATAATGCTGGTGAAATTTTTTGATTTTTACTATCATTTTCTAACCTAAAATGAAATTGAAATAATGTTATAATAAACAGTCACTTGATTTCATCATATCCAAGCAACACAAACTTGTCTCGTATATTGTTTTGTGGGTAGACTTTACTACCATCACTAAAAGAACTTGATCCTATCCTGAAAGAGGACAACCGCGTGGTCAAGATTCTGAAAGACATGAGAAAAAACGGCCAAATTGATGAGAAGTTATACAAGAAGCTCAGACCCTCAGGCAGCCAACCACCTCGTTTGTACCGTCTCGCCAAAGTACACAAAAAGGATCAGCATACATTCAGATTGCAGAACAAGTAGCAGAATGGCTTAAGACCGTACCCAAATGCAGATCAATTCCTCAACGAAGATGATCAGTGACAGACTAAAACATATTGAGCTTGCGGAGGATGAATAACTAGTAAGCTTTGACATCTTATCTTGCTACACCAACGTACCAGTGATGGAATGTATCAAGGTGTGTGCAGACTTGCTTTTTCGGGACGATATAAAACAACCACCTGCAAGTAAATCAACTTTCATTGAACTTGTTAATATCGCGTCGAACAATGTAATAATATCGACACATGATGGGCTTTACAAACAAGCAGATGGATTAGCAATGGGCAGCCCACCTGCACCACACCTTGACAATGGCTGGATGTCCAAATTCGACCCGCAAATTTAAGACAATGCCAAACTATTTACGAGATAAATGGATGACATCCTGAGGAAGATAAAGCGCAGTGAAATTGACAACAAACTAGCAGAAACCAACAACCTGCATCCCAACCTCTCCTTTACCATTGAGAAAGAAAATGAGGGCATCCTAGCATTCCTTAACATGCTGCTACTCCACCAAGGCAGTCAGGTGTCGTCCACCTGGTACACAAAACCAACAGATACGGGTCTCATCTTAAATTTTCATGCGTTAGCTCCAAAACGATACAAACATTCTGTAGTTTTCGGTTTGGTTCATCGTATAGACAGGGCATGCAACACTTGAAAACTATTTTACAGCAGCATACTGAAAGTAAAAGAGATCCTTGAACGCAACCTATACCCATCCTCTTTCTACGACCAAATAATTCATCCAACACTTGAGAACATATTCAATTCCACCGACAAGGTTGCATCAAGTGTTCTCAATTACCATCGCAACAATAAGCAGATGGTGAAACAGCAGAACAGTCATCAACAGAGATTTCAAAGGAGTGTTCATTCAGTACCGGGGTATTTGCTCGGAGGACTACGCACTCAACGTGCACAAGAGCAAAGCCCCCTGCAATGTCATCTTCACCCTAAGAAAAATGAAAACTTTGCTTCCATCACTGAAACTCCCAGTAGAGAAAGCCCTCAGGAGCGGAGTCGTATATCACATCAAATGTGCAGTGTGTAATGCTGCCTATGTAGGCCAAATAGATCGGCATCTAGGATGCAGGACGCTCGACTCAAGGAGCACAACAAACCATTATCGCCAGTAAGAAAATTTATGGAGAAATGCATCGCGTCCTATAATCTCGATGCCATACTCATTATTGTCACAACAGCACGAAGAAAAGGTTACCGCCTCACCCTGGAGGCACTCTACATTGAGGAGTTGAAACCGTGAATGAACATAAAGGAGGAATACCGGAACAGAGCTCTCACCATCAAGGTCTTTTAGTGATGGTAGTAAAGTCTACCCACAAAACAATATCTGGGACAAGTTTGTGTTGCTTGCATATGATGAAAGCAAATGACTGTTACCGTAATGATTTGAGTATAAGTCGACCCCTTGATTTTTCAGGCATTTTTTGTTCAAAAATAAAAATTTGAAAATAGAACAACCACATGATAGCAAACCACTATTGCACCATTTAGGGCAATCAACACTATTACAACAGGTAAAATCATGCCACTTACGGGAAGGTTAATCATGACACGCACGCAAAATTTTGGTTTGGTTATGAGAAATGTGAGAACGGCACGTACAAAACCAAACTTTCATGTTCATAATTTTTGTAAAAATGTAAACATGGAAAAAATGCCAATGGCAGTGTAAATCTATATTGAAATCAATGTCACTCTTACCATCTGCCGCAACTTCATCTTCCAATTGTGCAAACAATTCGTTCCTTTCCTTTAAGGTCAGCCTGTTATCCTATGTATCTTCATGTGCATCTGAAGCAGTGGGCCAGGAAAAATTGTCTTCTACTTTTTCGTCCATGTAAAGGAGATCATGCTCCGTGCCATCTAGGTTGTTTGAAATGCCACACTTTTTGAAGGAACGTCTTATCATTTCAGTGTCAGTTTCATACCAGCAATCCTTGACCCACTGGCAAAGTTCCACTGGTGTTGCAGCTCGCATTTTCCGTGGAGAGTGAATGTATGGTTCCCATGGACCATCCACTCGATCCACCGTGCCTTGAGTTTATCTTTGTGCGGTTTGTTTATGTGGACATCAAGTGGATGCACCAAGCTTGTCAAACCTCCAGAAATTACTGCGATGTCTGTGTTATGTTCCTGGAGCAAGGTTTTAATCTCATCTGTCAGGTGGGCACTGAATGAATCCCACACCAAGAGGCTCCGCAGTTTGAGAAGGGTGCATGAATACAGCAAAAACAACAAAGTTAAAATGTGTCAGACACACTAGTCGCTCGAGGACAGTGTATCATCACGAGTCATTACGAGTGTGCAGTGAATGGTGAAGTCGCAAACACTTGGTTTGATCACAATTATACCCAAAGGCGAATCATAATTTTTTTGGTTCCTAGTATATGTCGACCCCCCAATATTACCACCAACCTTTGGCCTCTATGATCTCGACTTATATTCGGACCATTACGGTAATTATTAATTTTTTAAAATTTCTTTTTAGGTTAAAAAATTAGTAAATATTGAAAACTTTCACCAGAATTATTGTGTGCTCAATTGATCATCTCAATATCCACTGATATCTTCTCCTATATCTGAAATTTTCTACAATAAATACCACCAGAAATAGAACAAGGTAAATATATTACTTTTGAAAGCCAGCAAGAAATTGTTCAGCTTCAGCACTGCTTTTCATATTAATGTTTTTTATTTCTAACTGTGTGAACTCTCTTAAGTTTAAACTAAATTATTTCCTTGTTTCTTGAATTTGAACACTTACACTAGGTGGCTTTAAGCGTTTTTGGAAACTTTTGCTTAAGAAAAAGGCCTTTCAGTGGCCTTCTGTCCAAATGCAAATGCTATAGATAATAGATGCTTAAAAGGTAACCTGTGGTATTTTAATAATTAATCATAGCATAGGTCAGACAGATCCATTTTAAAAGTGGACGGGTCACTTAATATAGTGACCGAAGAGGCCAAATGCTTCTTATATTCATTATCATATTATACTGATCTGAAGCTGATCAATTGATGTACACTGTTTCATAAACATAGAAATTCTATATTATTACTAAAGCTGCTCATAAAATAATACGAATCTTTGACAAAAATTTTCATTGCTCTGAAAAACGTATGGGGCATGGCCCCCCTGCCCCCCGGAAATGTCGGGCCTGTAGTAAATCTATGACTTTCCATTTTTCACTAACAAGACATGTATTATATAGCAAAACATTTAAATATTTTGATTTGCACTCCTTTTTACACCTTCCTGGTATTTTGCTTTCAATTTCAATGAAGTATATTTTGTTCTTATTTTTATATAAGTTTAGAGTTGCACTAAAAATAGAGCTATTTAATAGAATAATAATAGAAAAAGAAATATGGAGTACTACGATAAGTTATGCTATCCATTTGTCTTTACTGAGAATAATTATTGGATGTAATATAATCCTAAACATTAAAATTGGCCCGATATGAAAATTTGCATGGTGTAAAATATTTTTTTACAAGTGTCTATTATGGTTAAAGATGTAGTTGTCTTTAAAGAAAAACATATTTTTCAACGTCAGAATCATCACAAATATCTTGCAACTTGTGGCTTGGAAGGTACCACTCAAACGAGACAAAATAGCCCTTAAACTTACCATTGACAACCTTCAAGCTTCCAATCTACAATTTTAAATGTACACCCTGCTAAATAAATATCTTTTTTGCTTCCAGAAATTTTCATATTCTGATCCACACTAGATTCAACATATGTTTGTTATACTCTCTAGTTTCAAAAAGCTTAGTAACTTTTTAGGTGAGCTGGGCTTGTTTTCATGGTATATAGCTTTGTCACACCTACTACTGTGTTGTCATTTTATTATTTTTGTAGCTGAAAAAAACAAAACAGATATTCAGTAAGTTCAAACGAAAAACATGTGAGACCAAAACTATTCATTAATAACAAATGTCTTCGAGTCGATCACGTATCTTCAGAATATTATTAGATTGCAGTTTCTTTAATTCATAACGCTTTAGGGAAATAGCTATCACTGGGAGTTTTAAGAAGTAGGAAAATCCCTATTGGAATACGATGGCTGAAAAACCGAGAAAGAAAATTTGCGGTGACAGCTAAAGTTTACGTAATTCGAACCCCTGTAATTCGAAAAATCATCTAGATTGAACAAACTCATTAGTTCTGTTAGATTCTAAGGTCAAAATATCATATTAAAACTCTTATTATTCGAACTCATTTAATTGAAACACAATTAATTCCAAACCTCATTTAAATCGAATGGTCACTTGAGCTATTTTTGGTCCTATATTTCAAATTTTGGTGAAAAGTATTCCCATAGCGTTCTTATTTGAATTAATCTTTTTGGCTTCTTTCTGAATATACCCAATTCGATTAAAAAAGGAGGCAGATTTTAAATAAAGACAATACAAGAGGTTCGATTTTACTTTTTTTGATAGTATACGTTTGCTATTTTAAGACCTTTTATTGAAACTAGACCTTCGATTTTTGTACTGTTGTTGAAACAGACGTTTTAATTTTGCTTTTGTTGATTAGTTTGACTTATTTCCAAGTAATTTCCAAAGTATCACGAAACTTTTTCTGTGACTGCTACAAAGAGAAATCACGTTGAAGCTACACTGGAAAAGAAATAGAATGCTTTGCAGGAACTTGAAGATGGGATGTCCGGTTCTGGTTCCAAATTAAACATACCAGGAAGTTCCCGTTCTGGATAGAAGAAAACTGAGATTAATTTTTATGACGTATTTCAAACTTGGCCACAGATCGACAAAGAGTGAAAGTTGGTGTACACGAAAAAGATAAGCAAGTCTTGCTGAAATGGTTTTTATCAATGCGTGGGGATAAAATTACTAATAACAGGTCAATTCTTCTTGATCATCATCATCAAACGGAAAGATCATCTCAAGATCTGCCGTGGCCCTCCACAAAAATTTCGCCAACCAGACCGACTTTGCGCCATTCGATATAATTCTGGAATAGATTTTCCGACACATAGCTGAGAGATGTTATCACTACAGCATGTCTTAGGCCTACCTCGTGCTCGCTTACCAAATACAGAGCCTAATAACAGATCCCTGTCAACATTGTCATGACGGCAAATATGGCCAAAGAAAGAAAGTTTTTGCTTGGTGATCGAAGGTATAAGACGTGCCTTACAGTCGATCTTCTGGATGACCCACTCATTAGTCTTTCCCTCAGTCCAACTAACTCTCAATAACCTACGATAACACCATATTTCAAAAGATTCGATTTTTTAAGATCCTGTTTCTTTACAACCCAACCATATGTTGCAATGGAGAAAACGAGGGAAGCGAGCAATGGTTTCTTGGTGCTTAAAGATACATGTGAATCTTTCCAAATATTTGTCAAAGAGATCATAGGTTTTTTGGCTATATTTATCCTTCTCTTAATTTCGCTAGAGTCGTCATACGTGGCTGTAATTTTTCCACCGAGATAAATGAATTCGTTTACATTTTCTATTGCCTCCCCGTTAACAGTGATGTTATCATTCTTCTTGAAAAATCTCGCAAATTCGCAAACACATTTGATTGCAAAGAGTTTCAAGCATCAAACAGAGGATGGAAAGGGAGGTACATTTTCTATTGTTGAAATATGAAAGTTTCCAGTTCCCTTTTATACCAGCATTCCACAACCTCCAAAACTTTGAAAATCCTGGAAAATGACTGATTTTCGCAAAATACCAGGGGATGTCATATAAAAAATTGTGTGGGAATCGTGCTTGGCTTCTTCTACTCTGTTTTCGTTTTCGTCCTGTACTCCATTTTTGTAGTCTTGTAGTTTATTTGTTCTTGTATTTGAATATCAATGGAAAAAATAATGTCAATGATAGTAATATAGTAAAGCTTCACAAACAACAGGGTGATTTAAATGAAAACCATTTTCTTAAGAAATATGTGGAGAATCAAGAAAAGTGACGTCTGAAATGACTGCATCTTGAAAAGAGATGTTACTGATTATAATACTTTTAAGGTGCAGTGTGACATCTGTAACTCAGATAAACTTGGTCTTTTTTCCGAATGCCTTTATCAAAAATACTTTAGCATAAAGGGCAGCGTTGCTCAAGCAAGCACAGTAAAATGAGTTTAAATGTCATGGTCCATTCAAATACTCTTGGTGGAAACTTTCGCTGCTTTTGGTGGGCGAATCTGCAAAATCATCATGTTTCACAAATTATTCTAAGTTTCTATGTCTTTATGGAGCTAAAAATAGAGCCTGGGTGAAAGATTCACTTTTCATAGAGTAGTTGACAGGGATCGATCCTAACTTTGAAAGAGAAAGAAGAAAAATTGTCATAACAGTAGAAGACAACCTCCCAGTACACCCTGACGTATCAGCATTGAAGGCAAGTAACCTGAAGTTTTTACCACGAAACAGTTTGTTTTGCACACAGCTGATAGATCAGCGAGTCATAATATATGTTCATTTCTATTCCTTTTTCCCTCTCCTTGCTAATATTTGAAATCGTTTCATTTGTATGACGTGTAAATCTCTTTTTTCCGAATGAAAAGTTCTTTTGAAATGAATGTATCGTTCTTTTATTTATGTGGCAGTTTGCAAAGGTGGCAATGATGACACAAGAAGAACTTGTTTTAGTCAGTGATCTACAAATTTCAGTAACTGAGGGAATTCCTATCATTGTCTCAAAAGAGGGAAAGCATGTGTTTATGAATGAATGAAGCCTCTATTGGGGGAGCTTTCGAAAACTTACGCTGCGCCTGAAATGCAGCCGGTTATTGTGAAGCAGCTGTGTTGCACATTTACCGGCTGCTAAGAACGGTCGATTTGCAAAAAAACTATATTTTACTGTCTAAGAGTGAACCGGTTGAAGATTACCGAAGTAAAAGTTGCAAGAGAGGGATAAAACTATGCAGATAGAGAGGAATTTTACATTCTTTACGAGATTAAATTTGAGAAAGAAGCAGAACATATCGAGGTATTAAAAAAGCGATTAGACCTGTTCCCTTGAAATTATTTCTAAAAATTTATCAGACAGTTTTTTGTAAATTGTTGTCTTCATTGCACATTGAAATAATAAATTGAGTTAAACACTATTTTGTTTGCCTTTGTGGTATTTTATATAGAGATTTCAGTCATGTAACAAAATGCTAAGAGATGTGAGAAAAAGGTACGGGAGAATGATCATAAAAATTATTTTTTCATTCGAAAATTGTTTAGACCGTTTCCAAAATTTTGTTGCGACTATCATCATTATCATCATTAGGTGTCATATCCCGCCAGGACGTCGACGATCATGGACTTCCACACCTTCCGGTCTTTAGTGGCCTTGAGGAGCTCCTGGGCTGTCTTGTTCGTCCAATTACTGATGCTTGCTATGTATGTCAATCTCTGTCTACCTCTGCTTCTTTTTCAATTGATCTTGCCTGTTATGCTGAGGTTTTCCAGCTCTTCTTTTCGCATTACGTGTCCTAAAAACTGCGACTATACTGTCTGATATTTTCATTACAGTTTTTAATACACTGTTATTTCAATGGTTTATATCTGTCATTTGATCTCCTGAAATTGCTATTCTACAGATTAACTTAAGGACATAAATGTTTGCATCATAGANTCCAATTACTGATGCTTGCTATGTATGTCAATCTCTGTCTACCTCTGCTTCTTTTTCAATTGATCTTGCCTGTTATGCTGAGGTTTTCCCTCTCTTCTTTTCGCATTACGTGTCCTAAAAACTGCGACTATACTGTCTGATATTTTCATTACAGTTTTTAATACACTGTTATTTCAATGGTTTATATCTGTCATTTGATCTCCTGAAATTGCTATTCTACAGATTAACTTAAGGACATAAATGTTTGCATCATAGATAAATTTAAGGAGTTCAAAGGCTAAATTGGGGTTATCTTTTGATAATTTTTTTCAGGTCCTTGAAGGCCAAATGTTGGTTCTTGCTGCCCGTAAAATCATACAAGCACTGGAGGAAGACAACGAAACCATGTCGAATTTCAGTTTTGGAGACTATGGTAATGCTTACGATGTCCTGGGATGACTTCAGTGAGCAGACAGTTGTAAATTCCTTTCGGAAATCCCGACATCTATGAAAAATCACAGCAATATGTGGTGGGTGACAACGATCATCCCTTTAGGAGTTGTTGCTCACTTGAACTTTAACCTGGACCTACTCCGTCAGATAATTCCTGAATTACTTTCTGATGAGGCATCAGAAACTAATGCGCTGGGCTAGTTGATATTGCCACGAACCAATCGCAAACTCCGACAATAAAAGTAATAGCATTTGACTTCACCAAAGGGTGTGAAACATCATTGATGGACGTTGGCAGTGGTAGTGATGATGAAGATGACACCTCATTTCCCTGTCCTTCTCAGAATATAGTTAGTGACGCCTTGGAGCTACTGTCCACGTTCAATTTGTTTTCCAAAGGTGCAGATTTAGACCTGGTATTTTCCAAAGTGGAACAAACAATAAACCAACATTGAAAACAACAACTTCACCAATAATTATTGATGCATTTGTTGTTTTCGATGTTGATTATTTTGGTTACATTGGTTATATTGATGTTGGTTATATTGATCTACCAATTATAATTGATAGAGCAATATTTTGTCCCGACACCTTCACTCCTTGACATTTGGTTTCGTTCAGCAACAAAATTCTACTAACAATTATCATAAAATGAAGACATACGCCTAATCTGATACCAAGAGCCATTTTTGTCCCCTACCTTGCAGTTGCATGAAAGGTCAAAGGTCAAAGGTAAAAATTCTAAGACACCATAATTAGAAAACACATGTAATTAGAACAAATATTTTCATCTCCTTAAAGTTCGAATGAGTTTTACTGTATTTGAATTAGGTTTCTGGTATCAGAAGTAATGGAATTGATTACTCGAGACATGGTCGACCGCTGAAGAATGAAAGGGTGTGTGTACATCCACACATCTCATAAGGACCACTGAATTCTACTCTTAAGTCAACAGTTAGAAAACACATGACGTAATTTTTTGTTGTCTTAAAAGGTACTCCATTTTCTGGTTTTCATAAACCAAATTTCTATCCCCCATCCTGCAGTATGATTCCTTGTACTCGGATTGGTGCAAACAGAGTATATTACATATATACAAAAATCTTGAACTTTGTGAGGAAAATAGATATGCTATGTTGTACTGTTTAAGGAAATCTTTTCCCTTTTTCAATCTTCAGATCACCATTGTATTCATGTGTGGTGAAGTTGAGACATTTTACGTTATTAGCATCATCCGGACTATTTTTCGTCAAAACAGCGGCTTGTTTGTTTTGTTACTAAGCTTCCTAATCCCTCATCTGACGTTTGTTTTGATTCATACGCAAATTTTATTTTCCTTTTTTGTAAGTAACGAAATATTTGTTGTTGTTACGACCTGGTTACTATGACCAAGGTCATGTAGAAAATTGTATAAATACAGCATAATTTTTAGTTGAAATCAGATCAGATCGGATAGGATCAGAGAAATGCGAGCATAATAATAAGTATCATACCATTACACAAGTGAGTTATTTTATTGTCACCGGGAGTTTTCTACAGGAAAGCAGGTTTCTACGAATATTCCCCACACATGATAATGAAAACATCTTGAATTATCTTAAATTTCTTTATGCATATCTAAATAAACCAGGAAGTTACTAACGGAAGCAAACATAAAGACACTGCAAAATTTTCAGTTATAATACCCTATAGATATAAAATACCTACTAAATTAATTGAAATTGTAATTTTCCAAATGCAATTGCCATTGGGGTTGTCCAACAGTGATTTTTTAACCCTATTTTGGGAACACAAGACCAAAGGCCAATACTCAGTAAACACTGACTCTACATTCCAAGGTCCAAGTTAGCAAACTTGGAATGTACAACAACAAAGTCTTGAATGCAATTCTCAAACAGCTATTAAAGCAAGCTTTTGAATTAGGCTCCAAAATTAAGCTGCAGTTTAATTGCTATTCAATTCAATGAAAAAAATGAAGAAACAATATTAGTGAAGAAATTTAATTCCACAATTGTGATTTCTTTGTTTAAAATCCAAAGAAGTAAGGCGGAATTTTTCAATTAAATCAGCATTATCCTGATCCTTTCCCAATATTCTTCAAAAGAATATTTGAGAGCTTCTCTAAACCTGTAATCTTGATTGCCTTCTGGCAATCACACTCATAAACAAAGAAAAAAAACACGTTTTTCTCAGACCTGGAATTTAAGAACAGTTTTAGACTAATTTGAGTGTGCTGAATTCAAATCTGATCTTAGATTTTCTCCATCACATTAAGTTTTTGTGCTATACATATTTATATTTTTCAAGAATTTTTAAGAAAATAATACCCTATCAAATAGTGTAGCAAAAAAAGGGCGGATTATATGGTTCATTTTGGTAAATTTACTTTTCGTTTGGTCTCCCAAAAAATTGAAGAGAATTTTTGTTTCCTCAGAATATGCATAACATAACCATTTTTTATGATACGAAAGTAAACAAACAGATTTCAAATTACACAGCATTCGTTTGCAGGTAGGGTTGTTTATTGGTTTTATCACTAAATATAGTTATTTATTTTTATTATTCTGCTGTTGTGTTTTTTGTGAAACAATGCCAAAGGTGTGGAAGGTTGGCTAGAAATCCAAGAAACAACTCAGGTAGTTAACAAACTTTTTCTTGTCTGCAGGATGTGTTACTGACCTGACAATGGCCTCTACATCTCACAGAAGACAATGCTCAAGTGATCCAAATACATTTTGCTACATTTGTGGGAGCTTTACTTTGAAGAATCAGAGGCGCAACATTACTGACTTTGTTAAGAGTGTGTATTTGGCTTACTTCAAATTACCACTTGGAGACCAAGACAAGCATTGGACTACTCACAAAGTGTGCAAAACCTGTGTTGAGACCTTGAAATCATGGTCTCAAGGAAAAAATGCAAAACTCAAGTTTGGAGTGCCTATGGGTTGGAGAGAACCAAGCAATCATTTAGATGACTGCTATTTCTGCCTTATCAATGTAAAAGGTTTCAATAAGTAAAAAAAGCAATGTTTGCAGTACCCAAGTATCCCTTCAGCTATTCTACCAGTTGCTCATAGTGAAGAAATACCTTTACCAATATTTACTGAGCTTCCAAAAATTGATGACACAGATCTCTGCTCACCATTTTCTAGTGATGAAGAAGACACTACAGATATTTTTCAGCCCAGTGATGAAGATTAAACCAATTCTGTTTACTCAGCAGACTTTGAATGATTTGTTTAGAGATCTTTATCTACCATATGAGTCTGCTGAACTGTTGGCTTCAAGACTGCAAGAGAATCGGCACAAGTGTCTCATTTATCGCAACTGGGAAGCACAACTGCGGAAGTACTTCCGTTCAGATAAGCAGCTTGTCTATTGTACGGATGTAGAAGGGTTACTTCTCTTTATGGGACTTCCAGCTTATGATTCAAGGGAATGGAGGCTTTATAGACAGTTCCAAAAGACGTTTGAAATGTGTTCTGTTACACAATGGAAATAGGTATGGCTCGATACCAATAGGTCATTCTGTAAAACTTAAGGAAGAATGTAACAACATCAAGATTGTTCTAGCGAGGTTGCAATATCATGTTCCTGGGTGGGTAATTTGTGTGGATTTGAAAATGGTAAACTTTTTATTAGGTCAGCAATGAGGGTACACAAAATATCCCTGTTTCCTGTGTTACTGGGACAGTAGAGCTACAACAGAGAATTGGGTGAAGAATGAATGGCCTCAGCGACAGAGTTTGACATCTGGCGATAAGAATGTCATCAATAATCCTCTAGTGGATAGGAAGAACATTGTCTTTCCTCCCTTGCACATAGAACTTGGATTGATGAAGCAGTTCGTCAAAGCTCTTGATCATAGTGGTGAATGTTTCAGCTATATATGTTCAACTTTTCCTGGTCTTAGCGAAGAGAAAAAAAAGGCTTCATGAAAAACTGCTAAGATTTTATATAGTTTTTTTCAGCACTATTTGTTCTTTATTCAAAGAATACAAGTGTGTGTTACAAAAATTGAAGATCCAAATAATAGCAGGAGAATTTGCTAAGCTGGAAAGGTAAGATTTGCTAAAATTACAAATCTCCCAAAACAGGAGGAGAAGCTCTGCCTAACTGTTATCAATTGTTTTCTCTGGGAATTGATCATCTTTGAAAATGTCTAAAGAAAACATTTAGTTTTCATTGACGTTGTCTTGCTCTGGAATGTTGTCTTTACTTTCTTTCTTTCTTTATTTATTTATTTATTTATTTCTTCCTTCCTTTCTTTCTTTCTTTCTTTCTTCCTTTCTTTCTTTCTTTTCCTTCAGTCTCAACAGCTTCAAATATACTTCTTCTTCTTCTTCTCCTTGTGACTTACAAAAGCGGTCCACATAGTACCCAAATCGACTATGTACTTTGCAGAAGAAGACTGCTGAAGGAAGTCACAGACTGCAAAGTATTAACAAGTGATTGTGTTACACCTCAGCATCGACCGGTGATATGCAATGTCACATTGCAAACCCCATTACAACGGACTAAGAAAGCGGAGCCAAGAATCAAATGGTGGAAGCTTAAAGAACCAGAGATGGGAGAAAGGTTCAAGAATGAGATCAGAGAAAGAGGTCTTGCCAGTAAACTGGAAGACAACGGCAGATGGAATTCGTACAGCGGGCAGTGAAGTGCTCGGCAAGACCACTGGTAGGCTAAAGAAGGAGAAAGACACTTGGTGGTGGAATGAAAAGGTGCAGGAAAGTATAAGGAAAAAGAAGCAA
>RDPX01000091.1:415188-438021 GCA_003991215.1 Morbakka virulenta | reverse complement strand
GCCTTTTTCCGTCATATTGACTTTGATATTATCCATCCATCTTTGTTTTGGCCTTCCCCATTTTCTCGTTCCTGGTATGTCTACCCTTGGTTCTCTCTTCCTGACATTGTTCTTTTTTCTTCTCTCTATGTGTCCAAACCACCTAAACCTTGATTCTGTTATTTTTTGAGACAGTTCCCCAATGTCCAGCCTGTTTCTCACTGCCTCGGATGAAGTATTAAATATTATTGAATGGTACTAATCATAACAAGGCTCTTTGAAAGCCTAAGAAACATTACCTCTACAAACACTGTTTATTGATAAAAACAGTACGTATATCAGTTAACATTTTGCTTTGAAACACTTTTATTGGTCATTACTTATCAAGAGTTGATAGTGTCCTTTCACATGAAACATGTCTTCAGGCAAAAAGACTACCTTGTCAAGGTTCATTTATTTCAGGGGAAACTAGTAATGGGATGCCTGGATAGGCATAGAGGTAAACCATATTTGCATTGCCAATAAGGTCTACCCTACATATCTTTTTTATTGTTTATTGGTTGTATGTTATTGACAACACCTCAGAATTTTGCAATGTCATACTACTTTGATAAATATCCGATATGTTAAACCATTTTACATGTGCAAAGACCAATTCTAGTCTTCAAGTATATTGGCAGCAGATCACAAAATTTACCCCTTATAATTCTGTGTTACAGTAGCTTCTTATATACTGTAGCTATTGACAACTGCGGGTAGATCTATTCTGTTCTCCTTGTAGGCCAGTAAGTGCAATTGTTAACATGGAGGCTACTGATCACTTCCTAAATTTTTTCATGTGGATTCAGTCACCTGGTTAGATGACTGTGTTGCCTGTTATATTGAAAATATTTTTAACACCAAGATGACTTTGATTAACATAATTTTATACCTGAAGATACTCTGTTAAAAAAAGAGTGTCACAGAAATTTTGCAAATGTGGTGGAAAGAAAAGTCAGTATGAAGAGATTTATACCTATGATTCTTTTACTGCAATAACTGGGTTAAACATTAGTTAGGGCCTGTGGATTAGTTAATCAACTCAGCTACCATTTTAAGGTGGTTCTTTTACCCACAGATTGCCAGCAGATTCATTACATTTAAAGTTCAAGGAAAGGACTTGTCTTAAACATTTGATTTTAAAAGTGGATGTGGTTTATTTGTTTTGAATTGCAATATTTACTAAAATTCAATATAAAGAAAATAGTAACTAATTAGTGTTCTAGCAGTTTGCGAGTGAAAGTTTTCCTGTCCAGACTGTTGGATAGTAATACTGTGACAGTTTGTTGCTGAATAGGTTATTGTTTATTAGGTTTTTATGTATTTGATGGTGATTATATATATATATGTGTGTGTGTGTGTGCATGTATGATGACTCTTATCCTTAATTTCTCCTGTGAACTTTATTATTTTTATTATTTTTTGACAGATAACCATGGTTATTCAAACTATAACAAATTGGTACAGTGATATTGTTAAAGATGGTGACCCTAGATCACAGCATATGGCCTTGGTCCAGAACCATGCCTGGACACTTGTTTCAATTTTACTTTATTTGTTTCTTGTCATTCGTGGACCAATTTGGATGAAANTTAGGGCCTGTGGATTAGTTAATCAACTCAGCTACCATTTTAAGGTGGTTCTTTTACCCACAGATTGCCAGCAGATTCATTACATTTAAAGTTCAAGGAAAGGACTTGTCTTAAACATTTGATTTTAAAAGTGGATGTGGTTTATTTGTTTTGAATTGCAATATTTACTAAAATTCAATATAAAGAAAATAGTAACTAATTAGTGTTCTAGCAGTTTGCGAGTGAAAGTTTTCCTGTCCAGACTGTTGGATAGTAATACTGTGACAGTTTGTTGCTGAATAGGTTATTGTTTATTAGGTTTTTATGTATTTGATGGTGATTATATATATATATATATATATATATATATATATATATATGTGTGTGTGCATGTATGATGACTCTTATCCTTAATTTCTCCTGTGAACTTTATTATTTTTATTATTTTTTGACAGATAACCATGGTTATTCAAACTATAACAAATTGGTACAGTGATATTGTTAAAGATGGTGACCCTAGATCACAGCATATGGCCTTGGTCCAGAACCCTGCCTGGACAATTGTTTCAATTTTACTTTATTTGTTTCTTGTCATCCGTGGACCAATATGGATGAAAAACCGTGATGCTTGGGGACTTAGAAAAGTTCTGATAGGATATAATTTTGGCTTGGTCTTATTATCTGGATGGATGATGTATGAGGTATAACATTTGTACTTTTTCAGTGACATGTTGAGTTGTAATTTAGAGTTTGACAATCCAGTTCTAAAAGTGTTTGATTGCACAAGTCATCGGAAGCATTTCAGTTTGTTTCTTCAGGGTTGGAGGTTACTGTGCGGCAAAAGAAGTTAACTGTTTTTTACTGTCAAAGTTATTGTCAAGGTTATCTTAACATGTTATTGGTAATAACAAACTTTTTTCACTAAAGCTCCATTTGAATGGAACATTGATGGTGATGATGATGATAATGATGATGATGATAATGACAATGAAGAAGCTGAACAAAAAAAAGCTAAAACACTTATTACATGGGCTATGATATATATATTTGGAATTAAAATATGTTTAAAAGTATATAACTGTCAGTTTCACGCTGACTCAATTGTTAAATTTGACAATTGTTTTAGTGCGAAACTGACAGTTATGTACTTTTAAACATATTTTAATTCCAAATTTATATATATAACTTTGCTTTACAAATCTTTATATTAAGCACTGTCTTTGGCATTATTCACTGAAGGTATATATGTATGTATGGATGTATTATGGTATATGTCATTGTATATTATGGTATATTATAGTAAATATGAAAACTTTTGTTATCCTACAGCACACTTCAACAATTTTTTTTGCATACTACTACTACTTTGGTTTTTATCATCTTGTTTGACTTTTAGGCCATTTTAGGTACATATTCTCGATTCTTGATAGACCTGGCCTGAAAAATGTGATGAGTGGTCCACAGCTCACATGCAAAAATACAAACAGCTAGACCTGACATTGGGATGATGAATTTTAGAATGCATGTACTGAGGCTAACCTAAAGTCACATAGTACAGTTCATAAGCAGAAGCTGACCTAAGAAGTCTTATTTTATTTTTTTGGCTAAGTTTTTACCAACCATCACTAGTCAATTTTGGTATGTAACATACAGAGCACTTTCTAAATGCATATATTTTGGCACTTGGATAAAAAAAAATTAAAAAATGACTAGAAGAGGCTATTTGAAAAATTTTGACAAGTAAATTGACAATGATGCTGCAGTAAAATAATAAAAGCATTTGTAATAACTTTTCCTTTAAGACATTTATATTTTCATTGTGTATTGTTATAGGAGAAAATCAAAGTTTAATTTGAATGAGGAGGATATCTGGGATAATGCTGGATAGATTAGCCAACCAGTATCATACATATTATTCCAGCTGCTTTGGAAAATTGACTTACTGTGGAGCATGGCCTTTGTCTTATGGGCCAGCTAAACTGTTCAATAGAGATAATTAGCATTTACTTTAAAATGCATTTTGACTAAAGTATTTTTATTTATTTATTTTTATTTTTTTTTGGTCTTTTTTGTTTTGTTTTGACATCATTTTCCCCCAGTAACTTGAGCTTGGATGATGCCCTTCACAGGGACTTAAATTTGGGAGTGAGGAATTTCTTAACTGGATGCCCTTCTTAATGCCAACCAATGGCTTTTTCATTTGTGAATTTCCAAAGTTGCTTCTGGGTTTGATTCCAAAGGAATTTTCAACCCAACCCAACCCAACTGTAATCAAGAATTCTGGGTTTGATTCCTTTGGAATCAAACCCAGAATTCTTGATTAAAGTACAGTTGCACTAGCCATTAAGCCATGGCTTCTAAAAACATTGTCAATGGGGTAACCTCTAAAGTCTGATGTTAATCTTTGAACCTGATCTTTGACTGGATTTTTGTCACATGTTCAGTATTGTCAAAAGTGGGGTTAGGGTCTTGAGTCTTAATTACCTTCGTAACATTTTGAATTTTTTTTACCTGTGATAGAGCCATGAATCTTTGCTTCACTCGATTTTATGCAACTGCCATACTCTGTAACACTGAATCAGCACAATTTGCAATCAATGATTTTGAGTAATGATTAAAAATGTTTGAGTTTTCAACAGTAAGCTCATTTTCTTCATTGATGGATATTGCAAAGTTTTTTCATACCAATGGCCAATGCCTAAGATAGAAAGTTAAAAATCACCAAACCTGATTGAGTCAGAGCATGACTCTTCATGTGCACTAGATGGTTAAAATTTCAAGTTTGAAAGAAGCTAAAAATTAATTTGTTAAAATGTTGGATTTATCCATTCCTGTAACAAGATTCTTTTGAAAGGTTACTTTTGGATTATAACAACATTCATTTAGGGTTATAACCCAAAAATAATTTTGGATAGATTTCACCAGAGGACGAGGTATATCCACCAAGGAAAACAAATAAATAGCTTTTTGTAGTAATCTACAGTTGAAATTGCATTAAATGAAGGTTCATGTATTCACTGAATTGATAAAATCAGACTTGTGTTAAAAAGAGCTTAAATTTCTCTATTCTGACACAATCCCACTACAACCATATGGGATGACCAAACTGTAAAGTTTTCAGGAAATTTCTATATGTGTATATAGAAGCTTGCTAAAATATGTATTATATACATCTCTATATGTGTGTGATATATGTATATATTTATATTAGTGTTTAGGCATAAAAAGGGGTTTATCGTTTTGAATTATCAAATTATTCAAGTATTTTGTAATTGTAAATGAATTGTACAAGTTTATGTAATAAGGAACACAAACAAATTATTGGTGATGGTAAATAAAAGGTAAGGGTTCATTGTATGAAAGAACATGTAGCATTTTCACTGTGAAGTGGTACTGAGATGGCAGTAGAGGTATGGTTTGCATGATCTGTGGAAACATTTAGATTTTGAATTAATATGATTAGAATTGGCATGTAAAAGTGAAAAGTGAGATTGAGTTTTAAATTAAAGTTTTTTATGTGAAAGATATTATTTATCCTATTTGTTTTTGGTGGGTTTTTTTCAGTGGTACTAGAGAAGTGCATTTTGACAATGTGTCACAGTTATCTATTATCATTAAAAAATATGAAAAGCAGTTTATACCAGTTCCTTTTATCCCCCAGGTGATTTGCACTCTACTTTTGCACTTTCATACGTAACCCACGCTTGCTTGCTGAATGCCATATTTGAAATTTCTTTGAACTTTGTGAAATGTGATAAGCCTGTGTGTAGTAATTTTGCAATGAAATTGTAACTTTTCCTACATATATGATAGTTCATGATAAATTTTGAAATACTTATACTGTAAGGATATATTTTTCTTTACAGCAGATGCGTGTTAATTTTACTGCATTTAAATTTACCAGCAACTGTATTTATTTCTTCTGTAGTATTACATAACAACCATTCCAAATCCCAAATTCAATAATTACTGTCAGAAAATGGACTCAACAGATAAGAGTGATATTGCAATGCGCTTAGTTAATGTTTCATGGTGGTACTATGTCTCAAAGCTGATAGAATTTTGGGACACAGTAAGTGGAAATATTTTCAATTTTTATTACATATTTAATACTGTGTTGTTATTTTTGCCAAAGACTTTTTCCAGACTGCATTCTATACATCAATTGCTTTTTTGTACAACTATCATTTTAATCATATTTTAGTTAAAATTCCGTTTCTGTGTTATGCTTACTTGAACTCTTAAGTAATAATGTTGCTATAACCACAGGTAGATAGAATACTGTGTACATTTAATGTGTGCATTAAAACGCAGCCTCGAGAGCATTGGTATTTTATGGTAAAGGGATTTTTCTCGCTCCCCAGTACTTGTAGGTATACCTACGTAAATAATTTTTTGGCAGGGTGTACCGAATGCATGGTTTTGGATGGCGAACATAAGTAGAATCAGAACGAACTGGCAATAAAACCTGCAGAAAGGAAGCTAATAGTTTTTTTATGACCAGAAGCAAATCGTTTATACATGCGCAACTTTATTTAGCAGTAGACCATAACTTCTTTTTCGATTCAATTAACAGAGCAGCAATGTGGAAAATTCTCCGTAATTATGGCATTCCTATAACTATTGTTAATGCAATTAAAGCTTTATATGATAGAAGCTCTTCAATGGTAAGATTGAATGGAGAATTGAGTAAAGAATTTCATGTTACGACAGGCGTTCTACAAGGGGATACTCTTGCGCCATTTCTCTTTCCAATTGTGTTGGACTATGTTCTAAGCAAGACGAAGCCAGATCAAGGTATTATTACACATACTGAAGAGCCATTTGTTTTACCGGACCTCGACTTTGCCGACGACATTGTCCTATTAGATGGGACCGAAACTATTGCAGCAGAACATTTCACTCATATTACAAACATAGCCAAAAATATAGGACTTATTGCTAATTACACAAAGACTAAAGTTATTCTGGAAAATATCACAAAACCAGCTGGATAGTAACTCTAACAGATGGTAGCGCTTTAGACATAGTAGACGATTTTAAGTATTTGGGATCTTATATTTGCGATTCGTACGCTGACTTCAAAAGACACAAAGGCTTAGCTTTGAGTAAGTTCTGGCAGCTATGAAACATCTGGAAAGCTGCAGATATTCCACTGGGTTTAAAACTGCAACTGTTTGACCCCTTGATTCTCTCCATCTTCTATGCTGGAGAAACTTGGACTGTCTCAAAAAAAGATGGAAAAGGAACTAAATGCCTTCGGAACCAGTTGCTTCAGGGTAATGCTAAATATTAAACGAATAGACAGAGTACCTAACAAAGACGTTCTTCAAAGAGTTAATAAAAGGATCTATGTAATGCACTCTATCAAAACGAGCTACGAGCTCTTGGTCATTGGATGAGATCGGGCAATGTTGTTAGAAGATTTGCTTTATACTTAAATCTCACTGGGCGCAACAGACGGGGAAGACCGAGACTCTCATACAGAAAACATATTGAACAACTAACAGGAATGACAAATGAAGAAGTTAAAGATCTTGCAATGGACAGAGATGGATGGAAGCTTGTGGTCGGGAGGTTCGACACACAACCGCCCGAGCAGTAAGTAAGTAAGTAAGCGTATGAGCTAAAAAGTATGAATATTCAGCTATCAAAAAAATCATATAATAAATTAAAGTTTGTAAATTGTAGCCAGTGTCGAAGCTCTTCGTTCATAGTTTGCACGTTACAGTTAGTAGTGCGCTGTTAAAGTATTTTATTGAACATTTCTACTTATTTATTTTAGTTCTTCTTCATTTTGCGGAAAAAAGACAACCAAATAACGTTCCTGCATGTGTACCATCATGCATCGATGTGTGTCTTAGAGTGGTGCACCATCAAATATATACCTGGTGGTGTATGTAAGTATACCTGTCCGTATTGCCTTTTTATTGTACTGGTTCTTTATGAAAAACATGGTGCATTGATAGTTACATCAACGCGAGAAGCAGGATGATTTCTACACCCTTAGTTTTCATAAATCACATAGTACTGCGAGTTTGTCTAACAGACCATCTTGTCGTTAATGGGCAATACAATGTTTTGCCATGTAAATGCATACCTGGAGAAAATATAAAGATTGCCCGAAGATTAGTAACCATGGTCTTAGTACGTAAACTCAGTATAAAGTCACTCAACTTTGACTAGTAATTGAGAGCAGGGATCATATACAAAACTTGACTTGCAGAAGCAGAGGGAGGAAGTGCTCAATCTGAGTGAAACTGTGACAGTAGAGAGATGTTTTCGTTGCATGAGGACATCACGCACCCTGATTTTTTGCGATTTAAGATTAGCAGGACCCAGCTGAACCTAAATCTTGCCTGGTCTTGTATTGTTTTCTATCAGCAAAAACTCCTTATTGAAGAAACTCCGACCCTTCTCAACGAAATAAAATCAGAGGGTTGTTACACTTAGAATACCGAGATGATAGAAGAATCATTAAAGCTCATAGATACCGTTTGAATGCCAATTACTCAACATGGTATACATTTTCGTACTAGTTATTAACATTGTTCTTAAATTAATACTGGAAATGGGAAGGCGTTATGGCAAGTTAAAAACAAGACCAAATTTCAGTTGCTTTGGCCATATGCATTCTCAGTGGAGTGGTAGGCTTGTGAAAATTGGCCTTTAAGGAAAGGATAAGAAATATTTGCGGCACTTAATATGTTATAAGAAGAGTTTGAAACGTCATCGGTGAAGAAAAGCTACAAAAGTGAGGAGATGTATGGGTAGTGTTAGTGACCGGTGTGCGATGCCTTATCCATAGCCTTATGATCAGCAGTTTCTGCAGTTTCGTTTTTGAAGCCATGCGGTTTGAATTATTTTGTTACGTTTTATTCTTCCTGGTCACCCCGTAGGCTTGTATTTTATTTCCGTCATAGCTAATATGCCATTAGACTATTAAATATTAAATCAGTAAAAGTCGTGGCCCAGGGTCCCTCTGGTCAAGAATGCTGATTATATGATAATTATGTGATAATTATATGATAATTATGTGATAATTATGTGATAATTATGTGANGGCACTTAATATGTTATAAGAAGAGTTTGAAACGTCATCGGTGAAGAAAAGCTACAAAAGTGAGGAGATGTATGGGTAGTGTTAGTGACCGGTGTGCGATGCCTTATCCATAGCCTTATGATCAGCAGTTTCTGCAGTTTCGTTTTTGAAGCCATGCGGTTTGAATTATTTTGTTACGTTTTATTCTTCCTGGTCACCCCGTAGGCTTGTATTTTATTTCCGTCATAGCTAATATGCCATTAGACTATTAAATATTAAATCAGTAAAAGTCGTGGCCCAGTGTCCCTCTGGTCAAGAATGCTAAATATATGATAATTATGTGATAATTATGTGATAATTATATGATAATTATGTGATAATTATATGATAATTATATGATAATTATGTGATAATTATATGATAATTATGTGATAAGTATAGACAGGCAAGCTGAAGCACACACTGTTGTAGTGAGGCAAAAAGAAAATGGGAATAGTAACAATTTTTTTTATAAATAGGAGCCCAGTGACTGAAGAGATGTTCTTCCTTGACCATGTAAACAAGATAGTCTTAAATATTTCGGTTTGTACCTCCAACCGTGCCAATGTGTATTATGAAAAGGAAAAACATGAAACTGCAGCAGAATTTGCCTTGTGCCATATACCTACTGTATAACAAGAAAAAGGAACTCTACGCCATTTAATCTTTATCAACTGTAACAATTATATATTTACGCAACAATACTGCAATGTTTACAAGCTGAATTAAAATTTGCCACATTTCGTTTTACATATAAAAATATTGATTTATTTAGCCTTGCTGATTAGTATATACCGCAAAATATTCTTTCTGCATTTAGTTTTTTCTTATACCAACGCCATACTATTTTCGCTTGTGTTATTTAATTTTTGTTTGCCCATATTTTACTATTGTATACTTTGATTTGAAGTATGTTTACGTTGCAGCTTATTTTGGGCCAATGTGTAACTGCTTTATTCACGTGCTGATGTACCTCTACTACATGTTGGCTGCATTTGGACCCCAGATGCAGAAGTATTTGTGGTGGAAACGATACTTGACAAAGCTCCAAATGGTAAGAGTGTTACATTATAACTAGTTTCAATCTAGAGTTTTTCTTCCCTTCTATGTTCGTATGCTTACGAGAAAAGAAAATGGCATTTGTGATTTATTCTGTACTAGTTTGGGTGACTTATTCTCATTCGCCTTCAAAAACAACTTTAGCTTGTGAAGTTTATGCTTTGTAATTGTTTATACACCAACTATTAGAAGTGTATATAAGTATAAAATTATGATACTTGGTTTTAATGATCTCAAAAACAGCTGTTCTGGATAGATGGAGGCGAAAACTGTCCTCATTAACAATTAAGGTAATAGATTTTCGGTTCATCGTGCAACTAGTAAAAAGCATAACAGTATGACTTTCAAGAAGCAATTGTTGTTTTCACAAAGTAAAAATAATACAGTCGTCGTAGATTTAAATACGGCCTTTTTAGTTTCAAGTTTAGATACGCCATCATTGCCTACCCTCGTTTTTCTTGTGAAAACAGTAAAATGGTTCTTAAGCAACATGATGGGTTTTTTTATTTGACACAACAGACATAAAAATTGGTAGGTTTTGGATTTATCAACATTTGTTTTTATTTTTTGTTTGTTAATATCTTTATGCGTATCTATTTCAGATCCAATTTCTGGTCGTCTTCGTTCATACGTCATATGCATTGAAGCTCGACTGTGGATTTCCGAAAGGCTGGCTTTGGTTACTCTGGTTCTATATGATAATTTTGTTTTCTCTGTTTTCACACTTCTACAACGTTTCGTATTCAAACAAAAGTCAAGTGAAGAAAGTAGAATAACATGTTACAATCACAGCAACTTAGATTCGCGCTTTTCACAACTACTTTATTTCTTTTTTAATTTCTTTTTTTGACACTTTTGAATAAAATCAAAACCTCGTCAAGGCAATTAATTTTTAAAAATTTGCCGGCAGTTTCGTCAGTGTAAGAATATGGAGGTGACGTTAAAACGCTTGTTGTTTTTGCCTCGTGTCCTTATTTCTTCTGTTTCAAGAAAGAGTTACTTTTAGTGCACCCCCTTAAAAAGTGCGACAGTTTGATCGAGGGTCGACCGCATCTCATCACCTGTCGACCTCACAGACTTCTTGATAAGCAAGGCAGGAAACACCATTCGCAGCAGCTTTCCATGGTGATGGTACAAAATTCACCAGCATCACCCCAGGCGTTACATTTTATTGGAGACCAAGGATTTCTGTGAGGCCAATTTAGGAATGACAGGTAACAAGTAGACATAATGGTCATTAATGATAAAATCGGGAAAGAGTAATTTACTCAATCTTTGATGGAATAAATAGGCGCTAAAGGGTAGCAGGTACCCATTGTACCATTGTTCTTATTGCCGCAGTATAGTCATTTAAGCGGCGTGGTCTTGACAGTTTAACGAAAAAGATTCGTAACCTTGTAATATAGTGTCCAACTCTCGTCATTGTATTATTAGTATCTTGATCAATTTTGTTATGCACTTGATGAAGACCAAGCATTTTAAGAAGTGGTATTGGGCTGTACTCGTTCAAAAATATAAGGTACAGTGAGTATCTTTTGGCACGTATTTATCACCTCGAAAGCACTTAATTACCACAAATACTTAACATTGAGAATTTCTAAACACTGCTGGTAGTTATTTCATTCCGTTAAGTTAAGCTCCAGGGTTGTGATCATGGTACATAGAGAAAAAGACAAGACCCATTTTGAATATTTACCACTCTGCAAACTGTTTCAAATCATTGGCGATTGAAGCATTTTGTCGTCCAATGATTGTGTTACGTTGTTCGTTAAACACCAGACTTTTAAGTCCGTATTTATCATGGCAGCTTGGATTTCAAGATCCCATGGTGTAATGACCTTGCGCAGAGTCCGATACTCCTGCAGAAAACACTAATGAAGGTAAGCCGAAATCATAATTATGATCGGCATAAATTAAATCAACGATATTGGGGTTTTTTTTCATAACCAGGTACATTTTCAACACTCAAAAATTCTACCTTCGTCTGATCCTGATCTATCAGAAAACGGGGTACTCTTTTAAGACCACACCTAAGCTGAATTTTGGATCCATGTTAAAAAATTGCATGTGTATTCACCAGAAAAAAGGCTCGAGCACTAGAATTAAGACTTCTTTAACGAGGAATAGTCATGGGACATAGCTCAGGAAGAACAGGATGGACATTTGACAAAGAAATACTTTCGAGTTTTTTTTATTTTGTTCGCCCCCACAAACGAGTACAATCATGTCCAAAGCGTACGGGTTAATAAGTCGTTTTCCAATAGTATACGATTACTCTTTTGCTCTTTTCCGAGCAACGCGATTGAATACTTTAAGAAAAAAGTTCTGGTGCTAGTGGCGTAACCGTCATGCCTGACTTGAGTGACTCGTCAAACCATTTTCAACCTACCCCACAAGGACCCAGACCACAGTCAATGTCCAACTTTATTGTTCTCGTGATTGTACAGAAATGCACGAAGTGAATGGAAATCTGCTTCACTTTCTGATGGTTAAAGATTAGCTGGGTGAACATCATTTGCAACCACTGTTGCTTCATCCCGTTAAGCATTTTATTATCGGAGAATAACCCTTGCCACCATTGCTGCAGCAACAAGGAGCTTTCTTGTTGACTAGTCAAGTTTGCTCTTTGTCTTCATTAATTTTCAATTAAAATCTTTCCTCTGGATTATGGCTGTCCCTTCATGGTATGGACGAAAAGGGAAAATGAGAGAAAGGAATATCCGATTTCTACAAGATTTTGACTTTAGAAATTTTGACAGGAAAAGTAGTGTTAATGCTCACTGATGAGAACACTGCAAAAATGGAACAGAAATATTAGGAAAATACCACAAGTGAAATATTCTTGCATCCTGATCACCAGTTTTATTCTACTATTTCCAATCTGAGTCGGTGTACCACCGGGTTCGTAGGAGAGCATAGTTAAATCCTGGAGAGTCTAACTTCAGATGGAGAAGACTCAGCTTTCCTATTTGAAGTTAGGCATACTGCAAATTCCCTAAATAGCCTTTGTTGCTCGTGACAACTCCACCATTCTGGAACAGCTTATTGAAGGGGGATCCCAATCAAGGGAAAGACTAATTATGTATTACAAAAAAATCTGATTGAGTTGAAGCTTGAATCAAGCCTTTAGTTGGAGATAACTTTGTCACTTATTTGCGTACTTGGCCACTATGGTACGTGGGTAATAATCAAATAGTTTAAACCACGCACGACAACAAATGTTCAGTCAAGTTGGAAGCAAATGGAGCATTCACTGAAATATATGTAGCCGTCTGGCGTCTTAGATTTCTTAGTCTGAAAACAGTTCCTCCTGTTACCACAGGGACTTGTTTAAGGATAGGTGTTCTAATAATTTTAAAAAATGAGCGGCTTTGTAGAAAATGGAGCGTATTTGAAGGGAACATTAGAGGTCCTACAGCATCGGACTTTTGAGATAATGGTAATAGGCCAATGCAAATTTAAGCCATGAGAGAGAGGGGAAACTACATAGTTCAACATACATTGCAATTTTTTTGCAGACTGAGGTAAGTAGGACAGCACTTGTTGACTTTCGCAAAATTACTTAAATAGAAAACTCACCATGTCTAAGAATAGCTGGTATCATGTCACATCCACTCCAGACATGTCAGGAATTTGTGAGTGCTCGAATTCTGCTATTGCCTCGATACTCCACCACATGGTGTTCTTAGGAGCTGTCTTTTTGCAGGCCCTCGTGCGCATTGTGCGAAAGTACAACTCTATGCCTTGTTTTCAGTCATTAACTAGAGTAGTAGTACAGTAATTGAGGGTTTGGAGACATTTTCAATTTATCAAAAAGGTCTCCAGAAGGTCTCAGTTACTATACTACTCTTGGTGTATGCAATGGTTCCCCTATAAAAGTAAATTTTTTATTCTTCTATAAAAGCAATTAATGCAATGGTACCCCATATAAAAGCAATTTTATATACCACTATAAAAACAATTAAACTGTATCAACGAACAATTACCTTACGGTTTTCTAATGTTATGGTTTCTCGTGCAGTATGATGAGGTATTTCAACTGCATAGTTACTTGCGTAGCAAGTAATTTGATGTTTAAAGACTCGTCACGGAGATGACAAACCCGGTAAATGCATAAGCAAGACTTTTGGGGAAAGAGCTCTTACATAGCTCTTTAGGGCCTATGTAAGAGCGACGAGCTCGCTTATTTCAAAAGTCCACAAATCGGAGGGATATTTAATTTAAATAATTGTGTATGTAATAGTACTAATTCTAAAAGAAAACAACCCGAAACAAAGCATGAAATGCACACTCGTTATTTGTATGAGTCAAATCACATTGTTATACAAACTTAAAAATACTGAAAGGCGCACCTGACGCTCTATTAATTTCAAATAACAAGCTGGTTGTTAATATAATGAATTTTGTAGTAACTATTTTTTGGTTTTCCTTATGTTCAGAGCCTTAAAACTGAGTTTTCTTGGAAACAGCTGAAGGTACCAAGAAGTTTATGAAACAAAATTTATTCACAATGGCTAACTTTGGGGGGAAAATAGAAAAAAAAATTAAAAATTAGAAAACTAAAGAGTGTATAACCATGCTGCTGTGATTTGTAGATTGGAGTGTTGTTTTGTTCTATTTGCCAGCTTCATGATCCAAAGCCCACCCTAATATTGTTGTTCGTCCGTCGTTGTCGATGATGACCAAGGACATCACAAGAAAGGAGAAGACTGGGTACGTTGTGTCTGGCTGTGGCTGATCAGTACGATGCGTGTTCGGAAGGCTCTGGCGCAGGTCGGGCACAGGCGGTCTGCTGAAGCTGAGGTAAAAGAGTTGGCACTGGATTTGCGCAGCTCACGTTTTCTTTTGGCCTCAGCCATCCTGTTCTGCTCATAGGAGGCAGCACCTTTGCTGGTGTAGCTTCGCCATGCTGGGCGATTAAGCGCTACTGTCTCCCAGGTGTTGAGGTTGATCTTGAAGCTCTTTAGAGAAACTTTGAGCGTGTCCTTGAAGCGCATTTTCTGTCCGCCTTGTGAGCGATTGCCTTCCACCAGTTCGCCATATAGCAGTTTCTTGGGGAGGCGCATGCCTGGCATGCGAACAAGATGGCCAGCCCATCTTACTTGTGCTCTCCTCAGCAGGGTGTGGATGCTTGGCAGATCAGCTCGAGGGAGGACCTCTGTGTCTGGAACTTTGTCTGGCCAGGAAATTTTCAGCAGCTTTCTCAGACAGTTCATGTGGAAGTGGTTTAGTTTTTTGGCATGGCATTCATATGTTGTCCATGTCTCACAGGTGTACAGTAGAGTGGGCAGTACAACTGCTCGGTACACCTTAAGCTTGGTGGTCAGTTTGACGCCTCTCCTCTCCCACACTGACCCTCGTAGCTGTCCGAAAGCTGAGCTTGCCTTGGCGATGCGTGTGTCTACTTCATCATCAATGTTCACAGATCTGGAGAGTGTGCTGCTGAGGTATATGAACTTGTCACCAGCTTTCAAGGTTTTCCGTTCAACGGTGATAGTTGGTTCCACATAAGGCTTCCGCGATTGCAATTCCCCCATCTTCTCGGTACTGATGGTGAGGCCGACGTTGTTGCAGGCAGTGGAAAAGCAGTTCATGCCCTGCTCCATTTGGTCCTCTGTGGCGCCGTTCAGTGCACAGTCGTCTGCAAACAGGAAATCGCACACCGAATCCTCTTCCACCTTGGCCTTTGCTTGTAGCCTTCGCAGGATGAAGAGCTTGACATCAGTCGTGAACCTGATCTTGATGCTGGTTTCATCGTTGTCACAGAAGGCATCTGACGACATGGCTGAGAACATCATGCTGAAGGGCATAGGTGCCAGCGCACAGCCTTGCTTGACTCCAGTGGTGACTCGGAATGCGTCAGAAAAATCTCCATCGTCCAGTATTTGAGCAAGCATGCCGTCATGGAACTGTCGCACCATGCTGATGAACTTGTCTGGGCAGCCAAACTTCAGCATGATCTTCCAGAGCTCTTCGCGATTGACAGTGTCAAAGGCCTTGGTCAGGTCTAAAAAGGTTGTGTAGAGGTCTCTGTTCTTTTTCCTGGCACTTCACCTGAAGCTGACGGTCGGCAAAAGTCATTTCAACTTTCCCACGGCCTTCCCTGAAGCCACACTGACTCTCTGGCAGATGTTCGTCTTCCATGTGCTGAATGAGGCGGTTGAGAAGGAGTCTAGCAAAGATCTTACCGGTGATGACAAGGAGAGAAATTCCGCGGTGGTTGTCATAAGACTGCCTGTTTCCCTTTCTCTTGTAGAGATGGACAATGGAGGCGTCTTGAACTCTTGAGGAATAGCTTCCTGTTGCCACGTGGTCTGGGATAGCTCGTTGAGCTTCTGAACCAAGACTGCCCCCACTGCCTTGTAAATTTCAGCTGGGATGGAATCGGAGCCTGGAGCCTTGCCATTTGAGAGAAGCTAATACTAATGCACATTTCATAACATTGTTTTTTTATTTTATGTTCAGTAACATTTTTATTTTTATTTTCTAAAGCTTAGTTAACACGAAGCCTCGCTCGAACACATTCCCCACCTTAGTGTGGATGTCTATTTCCTGACGATAGTTCATCTGAAAATTAATTTAATTAAATTAATCTGGTTCACCTCAAATACTAACATTTGTGTTAATAAAAGAGAGTAACAAAAGTATAACTTATAGGGTTTTTTTCTTTAACCCGTAAGATGGTTGTTAATTATTACCAATCACTTTTTAGTAAACTTTTCAAATGCAAATTGTAGTAAGGGTTTACTACAGTCTTTATAAGAGATTTCTGGTTAACTCATATCATAAAACCGGATTAGATCGATTGTGTATTACATCACGGGGTTCCTTTGATTTTGCAATCAGATGATCTTCTCACATATAGTTCTCACAACATAAATATAAAACAATAAAAATGATGTCATCCATTATTTGTTAGATAAAAGAGGAATTTGATTTTTGGTTAGTTTGCACAGACAAGATTAAGCTTCTCTAACCTTTTGTCTATAAGTTTAATAAAATTTTATAGTAAAGGTTGCAATAAATTTTATCATAACTACTTATGGTCATTTACGTTTCCTTGTAATAGTACAGGGTGAAAAATTATTAATGTTTTAGGCTCATTTATTATTATTATTATTATTATTATTATTATTATTATCATCATTATTATCAAACATTTATACAGGAAAATACAGTCAGTTGTACAATATATTAAAATATTTACACTGTTTTCAAGAGTAGTCCTGTAAAACAAAAAGATCAATAAGTAAATTTTAAGATAAATAGTTGAAAAGTAAAAATTAGTGTTGTAATTATAAATTTACAAAACAAATATAAATAAATATAAGTTGAAGATATCACATGAGCTGCATCGATCAGATAGCTGACTAATAGGATCTTCTCAATTAAAGTTTATTTAGTAAAATTTTAAATTTTGAAGGACTTCTTTCAATTCGAAGTTCTCTTGGCAAATTATTGAAAGCCAGTGCTCCTTGAAAATAGAAGGATGAGCGAGCAGCCTCGAGCTTTACTTTTGGAATTGGTTTCATTTTCCCATTGTTTCGTGTGTTTGTNTAAATAGTTGAAAAGTAAAAATTAGTGTTGTAATTATAAATTTACAAAACAAATATAAATAAATATAAGTTGAAGATATCACATGAGCTGCATCGATCAGATAGCTGACTAATAGGATCTTCTCAATTAAAGTTTATTTAGTAAAATTTTAAATTTTGAAGGACTTCTTTCAATTCGAAGTTCTCTTGGCAAATTATTGAAAGCCAGTGCTCCTTGAAAATAGAAGGATGAGCGAGCAGCCTCGAGCTTTACTTTTGGAATTGGTTTCATTTTCCCATTGTTTCGTGTGTTTGTTTTTGATCCGAGAGTTTCGAAATAGTTTTCAAAGTTTTTAATCGTTTTTCCATTTACGCATCGATGTACGTAAGTAACAACTCGTTTCATATTTATTTGTTTTGATGATGGTATTGATGGAAGCATACCAACCACTTTCTGGGCTAGACGTTCGAGGGCATCGATTTTATTTTCAAAAGAAGCTGATATTGTGCCATACGTGGCGAAGGTGGAGTTGGTTAGTATTATTATGAGAACAATGGTATCAATAAAACATAGCAACATAAGTATACGTTATGTTACTATGTTATAAATTAAATCATGAAATGGTTAATAATCATTATCAATCAAGAAATAATTTTGCAGTAACATTTTATGATAAAATTTGTAATTTGTTTTTTAATAATTTTTTTTTCTCCAACTAAATTTATTATTTTATTCCAATGGTCTGTGTTCTTTAAATAGTATTTTTATTTTTGCTTCTAAGAATATTTTCACAATGGTAATTCGAATAATTTTTACATACATTTTGTCTTAATATGAAATCAATATTCATTATTCTTTTTCTATTCTCAGAAACAAATTGGAAGTATTTTCTTTATTTCATTAAAAGATTGTTAGTGTTTTGTCCCTCTGGTTAGAGATAATATCAATTTTATTTTTAATATTGATTTTTAAAAATATTTCATTCAAAGTATGATATTTTCTCTGATAAACTGATTTTTCGATAATCTTGTATCTGTTTTCATAATAATCAAAATCTTCATTAGCATTTTTTCATCGTTATCATTTATATTTTCCTGATTTTTACAAAAAAATAGCCTTTTAACTTTTTATTTCCATCCTCGATAATTCTTTCATTACAAAAATCACATATGATTTGTCCTACATCTATTAAATACTTGTGTATATCATCATTACAATAATTTTCTTTCATTATAACTTAAGTATTAAAATATTATTTTACTAAAAATTTAATACTTATTTATGTTAGTCATACTAAAAAACCCGAATAATGTGACCAATCAAAACAAATGGTTTAAAACACTTTGCTGTCCTATCTTCTGGTAGAATACAATAATATCCCGGTCAGCAGCATCTTCCCTTCTCACTCCCATCGCCCTCATGTTCTCTTTTATTGCATCCATGTAGTGTCTCCTTGGTCTTCCTCTCTTCCTCCTTCCTTGCGAATTCATGTCTATTATTCTTCTCCCAATTTAGCTCTCTTCCCTTGTGATCACATGCCCATACCATCTGAGTCTTGCCTCCCTTTGCTTCTCGCTCAATCTCCTAACATGTGCTGTACCTTTGACTTGTTCATTTCTGATTTTATCCAGGCGTGTGACTCCAAGTGCCCACCTCAGCATTCTCAATTCTGCCACCTCCAACAATAATATAATACAATAATATAAATAAATATCCCCTACCTTTACGCTTTTTATTATAAAACCTTCCATGTACGTCAAAAAATGCATTATGTAAATGGCAACGTCGTATGTTCCCGAATTTTCTTTCTAATACAAAAGTTAAGACACCTGGGCCTATTAAACCAAATTCTTGGATACATTCTCGAAGCATATCCTTATTTTTTATTAACTCATCTAACAAACAATATACTAAATATTAATATATCATTGCACTTTTTAGAAATTGATCATTAATATTATGATATAGCTCCTTGATGATATAAAAAGTATCTTTGAAATGTTTTAAACAAATATTTGGATTAATTGACAATTCTAATAGTATTGTATATAATTTTGTAAAAACTATCAGATCATGATCGGATCGGATCATGTATACTTAAGTGAAAGCTATCGGATCATGATCTACTTCATATCAATTATAACAACCCACATGATGATGAAGTTTAATATCATGATCCAAAGTAACTTTTTACTTATAAAGAGAAAAAATCGCAATTAATTCTCTTAATGTAGCATTACCTTGAGGGTTTTCATCTTCGAAAGTCATTTGTGTAGATCTTATTGATGTTCTAGCAACAAAATCACATAGTTTTTTACCATTACATCAAACACCTGATTTGCTTGTTCCTACTGGAAAAACAAATCAAACAATCATGAGCTAACAGAAAAAAGGGTTAAGTCAAAGCACAGTTTCCTGTACTCTGTAGAGGCTCTGAACAGAAATCTGGAAAAGCAGCGTGTCGCTCTGTGGACAGAACATCTTACCCAAGCCCCACACACAGTATCTTCTACCAGGCCACGCGAATCTCTTCCATCTGGCGCCAGTGAAGCATGGTCTTGCCGTAATCGCTTGAGAACTGCTGTCGGCCGATGCAAAACAAACCTGACAAAGTGGTGGTTTAATGAGGATGGCGACATCTCTTGCCAGTGTGGAGAGGTTCAGACCATGCAACATCTCCTTGTCTGCCCACTCCTCCCCACATCCTGCACCCAAGAGGACATAGCTGGTCTAACCCCAAGTGCCAGAAAATGCATCCAACACTGGACTGGAATCATCTGATGATACTTAGTGACTCGAGAAGAAAAAAAAGAAGACTGGAACATTCCAATATATTGATAAACAACACCATTTAATTAGTTCTCCTGGGTTTGCTTTAATTTGATAATTTCCAATAGGTGGTCTAGTAGTGAAACTATTCGATTCAATGACTATATGATCATTTGTTGCACTACCAATTAATAAATATCCTGAAGAAGTAAAAACAACCAATTTATTTCAACCTCAATTATCATGACCAACTAAAGTATTTCTTGTAATATAAGTACCTATGTAACTATTTTTTATTTATAGACAATAAAAATATCCACAATACCTTGTGAAGAATAACCTTGTGAATTAGAAGTAACATTAAGATCAATATCAGATATCATTCTCTGTGAACAATTAAACTCAAAGTAGTATCTATTATTAACTCTATCTGCTTTTGTACACAATGCTGGTTGAGTTGCTTTGTTTGCTCACCATCATTTTGTGTTGATCATATAATTTTGAGACTCTTTTTGTTGACAAAGAATAAATAAGTTCTGAAGATTTAGATCTATCTATTTTTTAAATACCGGTTGGATAAGCTGTATATTATTCCTAAAGCTGTGTTTTTGCTAATTAATCATACACACATATGTTTAACTAAGATCTACAAAGAGCAGAGCTATCAAATTTTGGTGTTACTTGTAAACACAACAAGATCATCTTTGTTCTTTATTGGTCTTTCCACTAGTTTCTTTATCAAGATACGTACTATATGCACATCCCAAAGTCATAACATCAGAAGAAAAAAATAGACTCCTTCACACTTGAAATCCTCTTATTATCAGCAATCCATTTATTTGATTCTAATGAATAAACATCATTTTTTGTAACATTTCTTATATTTAATCCATCAAAAATTCCGATTATCATATTACTAGATTAAATATTTTTTAAAAAGTTTTTGGTGATTGTTTCATTATAAACAGTGTCTTTAATATCAAATGTATTACTTACATTATAATAACCATTACCTTTAAACAATCGTTGAATACAATAAAGACAATAATAACAACACAATACTAAATCTAAATTTTGATACTGACTACTGTTATAAACATAGTTAAGACCTAATTTATCACACAGTTTAACAATTTTCTAAGGTGGTTGTAATCCAAAAGAATCAAAATAAATGATTTTATCAAATTTAATTAACAACCCAACCCAGTGAGTTCCAGGTTTGTTGCTATCATCAAGATTAATAATAGAAAATCCTGGTTATATTTGATTATGTATTTGATCTTTTAAAAAAGTTCCATTAACTCCATTGTTCGTATATTTCTTGTTTGCTTTAGTTTTAGAATATTGAAGTTCCTGTTTTCTATCGTAGATACAATAATAAGTCTGAGGATGATTGTCAGAATGAAAATTAAATTATCATTTAAAGTTACTTATGTCTGTATCTGTTTATACAGATTCTAAATCTTTCACAATTTTGAATTTTTTTCAGTGGAGTTGCCTTGTGATCAATGCCAGAGTACAAGCTTGTGTCATCACCATAGATAATGATGAACTGGAAAGTTACCACAATGATAAAAAATGTAAAGATGAAATAGTGTTTGACCAAGAATGGGACTTGGAGAAAAACCAACATGAGCACATCCTTTACTAGGCTTATACATAAATCTATACGTTCCGTGATTACAGCCTCAAGGTCACTAGTACAGCAATATTCTCTGTATCCGTACAGAGCATCAACGAGATGTATGATCTGTAGGAATTACACAGGTAAGCTGTTGGTAATCCGTTGATTAATTGATTGATAAACCCAGAAAACAAAACCGAATAAAGTCACCTTGATAATTTTAAAATTCAAAGTATTGATCAAGAAAATAACCAGATTATATCATAGCCAAATTTTCGATTTCTCTACAAAATAATCGTCAGGACAGTTAAAATGAATTTGAAAAAAGCTATATATACAAGAAATTTGTTGCGTACATGGTAATTAAAATAATTCATTAGAAAGCAGTTATGGAAAAAGGAACAAAGAAAGGTATAAAAAAGTTAAAACAATTGCACCTCTCGAGAAGCTGTTATTCCGCAATTTAAGGCAGGGCATTTTTCTTTTACATGAAAGGCCTATTTGTATAAAAGAATGCTCCAGTTGTTTGAATGGTCAAAAATCGACGTATTGTCCTTTACGAGATGAATTTTGAAATCCATGTGTTGATATCATTCGCAATTATGTTATTTAGTGAAAATAAATAATCTGATATACAAGATGATGATACTACCGATACTCACATATAGTTCAACCATCAAAACCAGTTTTACAGCTACTCAGAAATCAAAATTCACCTCACTAGAACGTCGTGCTGCAAAGATCATTGGGAAGCCAACGAAAAGTATTATTCAATTGTTGAATCACAAGTCTGTTCACTGGTCGGAAAGTGTATTAAAAAGAACCTTCAACACGAAGTTTTTGACAACTACTTTAAAATTATGAAACATTCTAAAAGGACTCGAAATTATGCCAATTTATTAAAACTCCTATCAATAAAACTAGAAGTTGCTAGATCTAGTTTTTATTATGGTGGAGCTAAGCTATTTAATAATATGCCGCTTGAAGATAGAAGACCCTTTTTATCTTCATCTTGATTGAAATTTGAAGGCTTTTAATTTTATATAGTTTTTAATCAGTTCTTATTATATCTTTTATTATATTCTACAGGACAAACATTGATAACAGTATTTATGTAAATATGTAAATAACTGAAGCTTTTATCCTGTATAAATATTCGTAAATAAATAAATAAA
>RDPX01000091.1:394808-413247 GCA_003991215.1 Morbakka virulenta | reverse complement strand
TTGTTGAATCACAAGTCTGTTCACTGGTCGGAAAGTGTATTAAAAAGAACCTTCAACACGAAGATTTTGACAACTACTTTAAAATTATGAAACATTCTAAAAGGACTCGAAATTATGCCAATTTATTAAAACTCCTATCAATAAAACTAGAAGTTGCTAGATCTAGTTTTTATTATGGTGGAGCTAAGCTATTTAATAATATGCCGCTTGAAGATAGAAGACCCTTTTTATCTTCATCTTGATTGAAATTTGAAGGCTTTTAATTTTATATAGTTTTTAATCAGTTCTTATTATATCTTTTATTATATTCTACAGGACAAACATTGATAACAGTATTTATGTAAATATGTAAATAACTGAAGCTTTTATCCTGTATAAATATTCGTAAATAAATAAATAAATAAATAAATATATTAGGGCAATTATCTATGTGAGTTTTAATTGCAGAATCTGCACGAGATGTGTGTTTTTTTGTTCTTTCATACAAAGTTCTTCTGTTTTGCCAACGTTGGAACAACTGCATCCGGGGCTGGTAAACTCATAAACAATAGATGATTTACTGATATTGTTTAGCTTATCCTTCATGTTTGTGAAGAAGGATAGTTGCGTGACGAAAGTCCACTTTTTGGTTTGTGCAACGTCACAGTTTCTTTAAACAGTTTTTCAGTATTTGTTCACCTTTTTCCCCAGCGTAGTTGGTAATTTGAAAACAAGTTATACATACAAGAAATTTGTTATACAAATTTCTTGTAAATATAGCTTGTTTTCATATTTATTTTTACAGTCCTGTTAAGGATTTTGTAAAGAAATCGAAAATTTGACCATGATATAATCTGGTTATTTTCTTCATCAGACTTTGAATTTTAAAGTTATTAAGTGGCCTTATTCGGTTTTATTTTCTTGCTTTACGTTCTCAATTTATCGGCTGGAAAAGGATCCATCCATTCATAATTCATTAACAAAGTCTAACTAATGACAGAAAACTTATATGCCAATATTTTTCAGGGTCAGAAAGATACTCGAAAACAGGGAGAAAATTATATATTTGCCTGAGAGCAATACGTATGACTGTTCAATAATGGTTGTGAGAGCTACAGTCTACAATGACAAATAACATAACATATAAAATGATAGAATAAACCACCGGAGCATTTATCAAAAACTTGAAAATTTATTGTAGGCATTTAATTGGAATAGGGTTTTCATTCTGTCATGAACTGTCAGTGTTTGAATTCCCGCTGAATTAACTTGCTTGATCGCAAGGCAACAGATTGCTCAATCCAATTTTTATGTGAAGATCAGTGGGCAAGACTGAGTGACGTCATAATGATAACATGAGAAGTCTGGGGATCTCTGTGAATGTGTTGAATAAACCAACATGGCAGAGGAGAAAGATCCTGGCTGCAACTCAGCACTTCAAAGAGGCGCTAGACCAGAGGTATTGTCACATTAAACTTGATCTTAAGTACTTTTAAAGATTCAAGATGTGTGGTTAGCATGGGTAGCACTTTTTAAAGTGTTTGGTAACGAATCAGAACACTATTGGTCGTCGTTAAATGGCCAGTTCCTGCCTCTTTACACTGTTGACATGGGCATTTGACTTGTGTTTACCGATAGTTTTTGTTGATGTTCAAACACTTTCCTTTGCTGTTTTTCTCATTGGGAAGTTATTTTAGAGTCTTTGTTGAATTTGGTTTGTTGGTTAGGGTCAGTGCTTAATTGTAGTTATTGATTGGATCATGAGTTATTGTTTAAAGTGGAAGGGTGTATTTAAACTGTTTAGATGGGCTTTGAATTGCAGGCCATTTGGCAGCTCAGATTTGATAACATACTTCGACGTAATATTTTTTTATTTCATAAGTGTGAATTACTTATTCAAAAGCTCAGATGGAATGAGCTGCTTTATTTTTTAAAATATATTGCAACAGCTGTATCAAACGTAAGATTACTCGCAAAGGGATAGAAGACGCTAATTAATAATAACTACCACAACAAATCATGCTTGACTAGCCGAAGTACAGGCCTGTATCTGAAAGTTCATAGTGTACGCAGACACTTACTGACGTGCATTTGAAGAGTAGTATGTAGTTTTGTTACCTGCAATTTGATAAAACAAATGAATTACCCCGAAGGTAGCATTAAGGAAATGCTAGGCATAGTAGGGGAAAAGTAGCAGTTAATAAAGTTACTATTTAGATACCTTTTCACTAGACTGATGAGAACTCCATCCCATAACAATTGATTTTCAGGGGAAGATAAGGCGTCGAAATTGAAACAAGTTTTAGACTTTTATTTTGTATTTAACAATAAAGAAAGAAAAACATATTAACCTTTCTGGATCCTTTCTGTTGAGAATCAGGGTAGGTGTTAAAAGGGTCCTGTGAGCGACCATATTAAATTTTATTTAGTGAAATTGTTAAGTGATTTATTAAAGAGTGGTCTTTCTATAGCATTTATGGTGATTGAGTGAACTGTCTTGAAATTTTAGCATGGTACCTGTTATTTCCTATTTACAGTGAGGAAAACCAAAAGACTTTTTTAAAAAAAATTATTAACTTCCCCCCCCCCCCAACAGTTAAAAAACATTTCTTCATAAAAAATTAAATGCTAAAAGTAAGCATTTCTTGTAAATGGGTTTCTTGGCTAAGCTAATATATTGAGCTTATTTAAATGAAGGTTAGAAGAAGCATAAGATGGTTTTACTTTTAAAAATCTCTAGCTTGAAAAACTAGAGTCTTCAAGGGCTGTTGTTAAGGACCAAAATGTTTAAGTAAAAAGATGGAAGTTCTGTGGTTCATTCTGTGAACTTGATAATTTTAAATTAGACTATAAAGCAAATTGAAAAACTAATATTTTTTACCTTTATTTAATGAAGTCTCTGCCCCGAGTGTTAAAAATTTTAGGTTATAAATTGGAATAAATATGCTAATTAATGTCAGAAGTTGACTTTTATTCAGATCAATAGTGTTAAATGTTGTATTGCTGGTAAAGAGAACTCTGTGTCAATTATGTTTACAATCATAACTCCTAAAACTGTAATATCAAATACATTATTTTCTAATACAATGCCAGCACAGATATAAAAAATTAATTTTAGAGTTTCTCCTACTTGTTTTCCTATTGCTTTCCTATCAGTAAGATAAACACCCTTCCTGACAATACCTTGGTGCTGGAATAGGTTAAGTTGTAGTAATTTATGCTTAGCAAACACACAACAACTTAGATTCACTTTTTGAAATAAAACTCACACTCAGCTGATTTCATTGAGTGAACAACAGACACCAAAATAAAAGGAACTCTGGAACAAAAGTATCAGAAGCTTTCCTTTAACAAGCACAATGCCATTGAACAACAGCCACCCCTCCCAACAGTGTAAAATCACCATAACAGTTTCACAGTGTGGCTACTACAAAATTGGTACAATATGAGACACTAAAAAAACAATCAGCTTTACACGAATACAATATCCCATAGTCTCAGCAATTTGGATATCAGGAAGAACATTTTATAAATTCTGCACAGAGCAGTATGAGAGAAACAATTCTGGAAAGTGTAGATGACAGAAAACTTGTCAGTTTAATCTTTACTTATCTACATAAAGGCATAAAAAAGCTAGTAATTTTTGCTAACATTTTACTTTGAAAAATGTGAACATGGTTTTAGGTTAAAAAGGTAGATATAATTTATTTCTGCTTCAAGCTCACTAAGACTAAATAAGTATGTTTTGCATGAAGTTGAACTTCAGCCTGACTTAAAGTATTTGTTTTAAAGAATCTCCACATAAAAGTGAAGCCTGAAAGAGAAGTAACATCTAAAAGTGTTAATTGAAGCAGAGCCACCAAGATAGATTTTCCCATATGAACAATTCTTGAGGCTTATTCACAAAGAATACTGGAACAGTTACATCAGAAAATGGCATACATTGTCATTGGTGTATATGTCTGAGTAAGCATACACCCCAGAAAGCTCTTTTTGGGACCATTATTTGTGATAAATTGGCAGCACTATGCCTTTTGACTGTATACACATATAAACAAGAATTTGCATAAAAACAACCTTTTCATCAGCTTGTAAAAATAGTAAGTTCACACCAAACAAAGGAATGACAGTAATTTGGCACCCCTCAACAAAAAGTAAAATTAGGTAGGGAAATATGAGTAACTAAACACATGATAACTCATTGTTTGAATGGCAGGTGCTTAAGGTTTAAGAAGAAACCAACACCAAACTCAGCAGGTATGATTAGTAACCCACCATTTCAAGAAACCTGAATAGACCAACAATCTTTACAAAAGATCCAGTACAATAAAATCTGAATGTGAAAAGGAATCAGAAGATAATAGGTATTTCTTTATTGAAGAGAAGTGGACAGTAGTGCTAAAAATCCACATAAAGAAGAGTTAACAGTTTTAAATGGCATTTGAAATGGGGAAGGAGAAAGCAGACTGCATATTTAATATTAAGTAAAGTATTGAAACAATGTTAAGATGTTTTCACCCCCAATTATATATTAAGGGATATGAAAAAATTGTTTGTTTATTGCATTAGGATAATTATATGTTATATGCTTGAGGGGAAAATATTGTAATACAACATATTCCTTTTCCTAAAAGATTCAATTTTAGTTATTCTATCTGATCTCTACAGTGATTAGAGTAGCTGTAATTACCGAATGATACATTTTTGGCTTCATTAAATTGATAAAAATCTGGTTAATTTTTTCAAAGGAAATAAAGTAGTAAATAGAGTAGATGCAGATCTTCTACCAGTTCTGATACCATGTAAAGTTATGGACTGAATTTGGACAATTTCTAGGCAGTCTCTTTAGGTACACACACATGCACACACACACACACACACATATATACACACATATATATATATATATATATATAGTATGTGTGCTAAGTTCATGGTCGTAGATGTGAATCATCAATTTTACTAAACAGGACAAACAAACAGGACATAAGACAAATACAGGGACAAAACAACATCAAAGAAAGTAAAACAATGTAAAAAAGGGAATGGGAATAAGTTTGTGTAGAAGTGTAAAAGAAACTATGACAGATGACACAGTTTAGAAGACATGATGTGAAGAGGAAGAAGGAAACAAAGGGTAAAAAGGATGTAGGTAGCCCAGATGGTAAATTGAAATTGTGGATCCTCAGTCAATGACCATATCAGTTATTTTGGGGGATTAACTTTGAGATAACTTCAAGGATATGGCTCCCCAGCAGCATTGGCCAAATGCCACTATATATTTACACTGTATATTTCTGTATATATGTATTTCTATATATATAAATATATATATATATATATATTTATATGTATATTTCTGCCCTTTCCAGAGAGGTCAGATATAAGCCTTGTTTTTAATTGTTGTAGTGTTTGACAGTCAAAATGTTTATCTTATTGCCAATGTGATGGGTGGTTTTATTAGTTATGCCTGGTAGATCATGCTTAAAGTGCCACTCTACTCACTCATTGGTCGTTTTTACTCTGTCATCCATTTGCAGTGGGCTGGAGCTAAATCCACAAACAATTTGAGATTATTAAGCTTGTGGGTGTTTTTTAAATGGAGAATTTGAAGAGAATTGTAGTGTTACCATCTTACCATTTGAACCACAGTAACTTATAACAGACACAGACAAATTATATCTGAAATGATTGGTTATTTTGAAAAAATATCACAGTCATCTGCTACTCTGGGGTGGCACTGAAGAATATTCAAAATTCAGTGAATACCATTTTTCAGAAAAATTAATAATGAAAAGTTTGTTTTAAAAAGTAGAAAACATCTATTAAGACGTTTTCATAAGTATATAAAAATAATAAATGAATGAATAAATAAATTAAGTAAATAGATAAATAAATAAATAAATTTTATACAATTTTCCTTGTTATCATCACTTGTGAGTAATAATGCAAGATATCAATTATATATGTATTTTATATATACTTCACACCTAACTCTAAAGATTTTGTAAATGAATTGTAAGTTCTTTCTTCCTGTGAATGTAATACCTGTTGATTTCACAATTCCTATTTTGCAGCCTTTGGTCAAAGTGTGCCATTTTATTCAAGATTTGCGCATAATACTCAAACCATGTGCCCTCCTCCGTTTATGACATTAACCACCACTGTGTTATTTCCTTTAATAGGAAAAACACCCAGCAAACTTAAGTTTTTGCTATGTTACCTATGAATCATATGCTTGAGGGAGAATACCCTGTGGCAGTTTCCAATAAATATTAATTCAGATTTGCACAAGAAAATCATTTGAATCACAAACAATGGCTAAGTTAAGAAGATAAATGGAAGACTGAAACAAAAAATAAAAGATGAAGGAAATGTCAGTTTGTTCCAGTATGAACTTAATGCCATTATGAGTTTAATGCCAGTGTGCATTTTATGAGTTTAATGCCAGTGTGCATTTTATGAGTTTAATGCCAATATGAGTTTTATACCTGTGTGAGTTTAATGCTAGTATGATTTTCTTGCCAGAATGTATTTAATGTCAGTATGAGTTTAATGCCAGTATGAGTTTAATACCAGTATGAGTTTTGTGTCAGTATGGGTGTTTTGCCAGTATGGGTTGTATGCAAGTGTGAGTTTAATGTCAGTATGAGTTTAATGTCAGTATGTATTTTAATAATGCAATTATGAGTTTAATACCAGTATGGGTTTAATGTAAGTATGAGCTTAATACCAGTATGGGTTTTGTGCCGGTGTGGGTTTTTTGCCACTATGGACCCATTTGACAACAGAAGTTTTTGTAAATATGTATGTATTTCTAAAATTTTTGAATTGGTTATCCTGTATAAATTTTGTAAATAATGATAATAATAATAATAATAATAATAATAATAATAATAATAATAATAATAATGGGTTGTATGCGATTATGATTTTAATGTCAATATGAGTTTTTCTTGGATTTATGACAGTGGCAAAGGAAATACTGAATTTTTCTGTGTCAGCCAGTTGTGCTTTGTAGCTGGAGATAATATAGAAATATTATAGATAATATTAATGTAATCATTTTGATTTTTTTGTTGCAAGTTTATACTATAGCTTGGTTTATTTAAGGGTTATAATAGATATTCATCATAATTATTTAATTATTTAATTAATTAAAGATTTTATTATTTTTGGATCATTTCAAAATAGCACAAGAATTCTGATCAATATCCAAATTGACTTGAGATATCTTATATCTTGTAAAACAGAGCCTATAATATTCAGGTTGAATTTTGAATAGATTGAGAGCCTAAAGAGAGAACATTTAAGCCTGACAATATGCAATTTTCAAAAGTATGTTACCAAACATATTTTGAAAGGACATAGTTGTTTTAGGCCAATCTGAAAGTGTGGTTGCAATTTTTGGCGGGTAGAGTGGATAAAAATTTGGATATCTTAATTTTTCTTCACAAGTGCCCACAGTGCATTTTGTAGTTAGAAATTTGATAATTTAGACAGTAAATGCCACTAACCATAAAGGGTTTTTAATTACTTAAAAACTTTATGTATGTTTTTGACATTTTACTTAACTACCATTTTATGTGCTTTATTTTTGTGTTTCTTTTACTTTTATTTTTTTGGTAAATTTTTACATTCTATGATGTGAATTATGTACTAAAGGGGGAATGTTTCTTAATGTTATCTTGATAGACCCAGAAAGTAATCCAATTTTCACACAAACCCTGATCTAGATATTTTTTAGTTCTATTGTCATACTTAGAAGTCAAAATATTTTTACCTGTAAAATGAAAAATTGAATTTTGTTTAGCTTGTGTTTGAAAAATAATTTTTAAAGGGGCCATGTACTTATGTATTACATCTTCTCTGTTTGCACTTGCAGGGAATAGATTCATTAAAGTATCCCACAAATTCCTATGCTGCACCAAGTCATGTACCTGGGAAAAAAGGTGCAGTACCATGGCTTGATAATGCTGGTACACAGTCAGGAGCAGAATGCAAATATGATATTGTCAAGGTATTGATAGTCTAGTAGCTTACATTCAGAAACCTGTTCTTATTATTTTCTTCAGGTTTTTGAAAATATATATGTTGAAATACACTGATATTTGATAGCAAATACAGATATAAACATTTCACTTTGCCTTTTTATGTATTTTTAATTAGGTATTGGATTAACACTTATCCATTGTCTATGGCATTTGTTGTTGTCTTAAAATATGTTATGCATGTATTCAAATATATTTAAATGCCCGAAATGCTTGACATGGTAATCGACTGATGATACATGATATCTACTTTATTCTTAGTCATTATCATCATCTTAATCATTCTTCTTCATCATCTATCATTTAACATTTTTTATCACGCTTCACCATAGTTCTATCCTTCACACATCTTTATTTTTCTTTCTCTCTGCGGATAGTTCATTCTTATGTTTTTCGTTGTGTTGTCCTATGTGTTGTGGTGTGGATTGTTCATGCATGGATTGACCCATTATTGTCATTTTATCAGCCAGTTCCATCTTTGGCTAAAGTTTTCAGAGTGTTTCACTCTAATACTATATATATATATATATATATATATATATATATATATATATATATATATATAAAATATTTGTGTGTGTGTGTATGTGGTGAAATTTGTTAAGTTTGGTGAGCACAAACAACAACACTGACACTACGTAAACAGAAAAGTGCATATATATATATATATGCCCGAAATGCTTGAACGTGCTAATCGACTGATGATCCATGATATCTACATTATTCTTAGTCATCTATCATTTTACATTTTTCATCATGCTCCACCATGGTTCTATCCTTCATATATCTTTTTTTTCTCTCTGCGGATAGTTCATTCTTATGTTTTTCATTGTGTTGTCCTTTGTGTTGTGGTGTGGATTGTTTTTTTATATGAACTTATTATCTTCGTGAGGAACAATCCTCCATGATTTTTTCGGTTGCTCATATCGTCCAGTATTGAAGGCAGAACTGCCATTTAGATGTTATTACCTTGTGTCAAAAACGTTTTTATGACGTGACTTGTAAGAAGTTGCGTTAGCTTATCTATTCATGTATTCATTCTTATTTAAATCTTGATGTTATTTACACCCGAATACTTGTATCAATCGTAGCCTAAATTACGTCAATACATTTTCAGTTCCTTCGCTTAGTTTGTTAATTGCTCGAGCCTCACATTCATAGAACATTCTTACCAAACGCAGTTCTGACAATTTATTGTTGTTGTGGTTGTTCTTCGACGTCATATCATCCATTTCAAGCGAGATTTCGTGACAGATCGTGACAGCTGTTAACGCTTACCAGTGTTCATCAGAGTTGTTGTCACCGTATCCCATCTTATTAGCATGACTGGAGTAAAGGGACATTGCGTTTGTGACATTTGGGACTGATGAAGAATCTGAACTTGTATCAAGAACACTACTAAGTATAGCTAGAATAGTCGCAGATGATTGCTGTGGGGGAAAGTGGAAGCCTGATGAATAAAATGCTTCTGAACAGATAATATGAAGAGTTAGATTTAGTTACCATACAGGAATGTTATCAGTCCGACTGACAACAAAGAAACTATTTTAGTTTATTGTGTATAACATACAAAAAGTCTAGGAATTAATAAATAGCAACAAGGGTTTCGAGAGATAAAATATTTACCAACTTAGCATACTGGGCGTGGGCGTCCTATTGTTTTCACCACTTCACTGGACAAGTAACTAAAATATCTTTATTATTATATTATATACGAATATTTTTACAGGGTGTATCTACAGTCATATCATATATACACTATGTACATATATATTGTTATCACAGATAGCCTGTTCAAAAAAACCCAAAAAAAAACAAACAAAAAAAACAAAACAAAAAAAACAAAACAGAAAAAACCAAACAAAAAAACCCAAACAAAAAAACCAAACAAAAAAAACCAAACAAACCAAACAAAACAGAAAAAATACAATCAGTTATTTGTTAGTTAAGAATCACTAAAAATCAAAAAGAAAACTAAAAGAACTTCGATTGGCAGAAGAAACTAAAATATGCTGTTTAAAGCTCACTTCCAGAAATAGGGATGCAAAGCGACATTAAGGAATAAAGGCTAAAACCGCCTCACGTAGAATTAAGTGTCAAGGAAGCCCCAGGCAATTATAGGACGTCTTCTAGGATATCACGTAGATTTCGTGGTAAGTTCAACCTTAATCGTATTGATGAGGCCATGGCATTACTTAGGCATACAAAGTGTCAGAGATACCTTAGAGATCCTAGATATTTTAGGACGTCTTCTAGGATATCACGTAGATTTCGTGGTAAGTTCAACCTTAATCGTATTGATGAGGCCATGGCATTACTTAGGCATACAAAGTGTCAGAGATACCTTAGAGATCCTAGATATTTTAGGACGTCTTCTAGGATATCACGTAGATTTCGTGGTAAGTTCAACCTTAATCGTATTGATGAGGCCATGGCATTACTTAGGCATACAAAGTGTCAGAGATACCTTAGAGATCCTAGATATTTTAGGACGTCTTCTAGGATATCTCTGAAACTTCCTGGTCGCGTAATATTATGTTCTGCCTAAATCTTGTTTAAACATTCTAAAATCAATCTCTTTTCTTAGATTGACGGGGAGCTCATTGAAAACAATTGCTCCCTGATAGTATAGTAGTTATACAAAGCTCTTTTTCAGAAAAAGTCAGAGAAAAACTTGTCACGTGCCATGTTAATAGTTTGGGTAACTTGTGGGTTTGGGCCTGTTTTCAATCCACGAAGCTTAACAGTAAAATACCCGAGTCGTTTTTAATCATTAGCTGAAGTAGTTTAAGTGGGAACATGGGAAATGGTGATGCAGTGGCACCAGTGGTAAAGGTGAAATAATGAGCATAGCCATTGTGTCAAGCATGAGCTATTTGTGGTCACCAGCCTTGTGAAAAAGGAGAAAAATGCGCATGGAAAATTTTATTGACGCAGAACTTTGCAGTGTCGGTGCCGCATCTGCATTTCATTGCAGAAGTAAATACTATCCATTTGTTGTAGCGGGGAAATTTTTAAAAAAAATTCTGCGTCCTGAAGTAATGTCGGTATGGTCTCCCTTTTCGATACTTTGGTGCTAGGAATGTGTATTTTTTCGATGAAAATTGTTCATACCCGTGTTTTAATTGCCACATAATATTAGAAAGGTGAAATGTTTGTACCGTTACTATTGATGCTTTTCTAACTTTGTTTCCAATGTACTGCTGTAGTGCCTCTCCTGCAAAGAGCATTCCGATCACCAAAGCGTACCATTGATATTGAGCAGTTTAAGCAACAATTTTATTTTAGACCACAGACACATTTCTGGTTGTACCAGACCGAATAATTGCTCATTAGTGTACTTATAAGAAAGCTCATGAGGAATCCAAACGAGAAGGAATACAATTTTTCAATTTTGGGAGGGTTTGTTTAAAAATTTACCTGTTGCAAAGTGATTTGGCCAAAAAAAGGCCTAAGATTTCGATACCTTGATTGCCACTTAAGTTACCGTTGCCCAAAGCCGACGCTAATTAACAAGGCGGGGCCATCATTTGAATTTGGCTTAACTATATTACTTTCCATCGCCAGTGAACTGCTTTTAAATTTTTACCTGTATTGACATACCTCCTGCAAATGGTAGAAAGAGGAAAGAGGAATTACATATTGTAATCGGTCTAGAGACCCGACGATTGTAGTCAAAGCTTCATCACTGTGCATCCCCGTCGCAACCTATAGCACTTATGGTGGTAGTCATCTTCTCATTACATTTATGATCATTACCGTAATTATTATCACGATGATCATTAAGGTAGCCTTTGCCATTTTGTGTCATGCTGGGTAGAATGCGTATCACTAGTTGCCGTAATTTTGTTTGAATTATTCACAAATTGTTTTGGCTTTTTAGTCTTGCTGCCATATTATAATGTATTATCATCTACTATCACCCAGCAATGACTACTATTACTTGCACTTGCTATATGAAACGAGAGACTATTAATTGTTGTACCATTACGTCATTTAAAATATTTGCTTTTAGTGTTGTCACTGTATTGATGATTTAGTTAAGATACATTTAAGCTTACAGAATAAATATATTTGTCAAAGAAACCTGACTCCATATACAGGTGGTCTACAGACTTAATCAATTAAAAATGACAGTAGACATAAACTATATTAAAATAAGGTTTATTCTGTATAGTTGCCTGGACATAAAGTCTTACCAGTTAACAGCAAAGTTGAGCTACTGTGCTGCTAGGGATAAAATAACCGGAGATATGATAAGTAATTTTAAAGAGTAGTGTCCGATAAAGAAGACTTGCAAGTATTCGGTCAGTTCAAGGAAAATGTAGGTTTTTGGTTACGCTTTTGTCTTTTTTCTCTGTCAGTAACAGAAAAAGGAACTTATTTATTTTTATTTATTTTTGTGCACTCATTACATGTATGTGATACTCATTATCAGAGCTCCTATTAGTTTAACAGTACTTAAAAGTAGTTTTTAGGCGTGGTTCAGTTATCATGGAGTTAAACTTATAAAAAGATAATTTCCTTAAGGCTCTGTTCACAAAGAGGTAATTGTTAAAAAATTGGTAAAAGGCAATGTTAAATATGAGAGATCACGTACGCTGGTGCCAGAATAATTTAGATGCCATAGAATGAATTGCTAGCTGTCAGGGGAAGGAGAAATTCTATTTTTTCGACCAGCCGTAATCAGTGCATCTATGCAATGGTGTTTTCTATTCTAAGGGAACATTCATTATGCAAATATAAAAGACGGATGGAGTGAATGAGTGTGAAATTGATCTCACATGAATCTACTAGTAAAGAAAATCTTTTTTAATGACATGCTGGGAATAGTTATATCTTTCTTCTACTTTGGCGATGTTACAAGTCAGTATGAAATGTTTTTTCCCAATACAACTCACATCATAAGTGCTTGAAGAACTTTTACTTACAAACAGAATTGTTTACCACCTAAGGTCTAGTGACAAACGTATCAGATTTTGGTTTAGAGTGGCCTTTAATGTTCTTTAGTGACGTAGGTCAGACGAGTTGCACTACATCTTTGAAACAAGCTCAGCGAAATCGTTGTCGCATGTGGAGTACGAATATACACTTCGTTCATAATATGATTACCATGAATATAGGCCATTTCGTCAATCATCGGTTCCATATTCTTCATAATTTTAATTGAAGCCGGTAACATCAATGTGGTTGAGGTTTTTCGTCAGAACTACTCGGTGCCCTCAGCGCTTGTCACATATTATTTTGGGAAACAATATATCTAGATCTTCACTGAGATGCTCAAACATCTGATGATCGATATATTAACAATTTAGAATTGGTTTTTGATAAGCCAACTGAATAAATACAGTCACTAAATCTACTTAGCAAAATAAGTGTATTATCCTGCAATTGTAGGGAAACCCATACACATATCGCACCCACTATTACTCGGTTTTTACCACCCTCACTGATATCACGTAATTATGCTCATGCTTAGATGTTCTTATTCTTCCAGTTGCCTCGCGTTGTTACGTTGTATGTTGTGACCACTAATTGGTGTTTTTAGTGACTTGTCAAGCGCATTACCTCAAAGTAACGTGTCTTGCAAATAGTTTTTAGTTTCCAGGTTTTATTTAACCTTTGCAAATTTTCGTTTATGTGTTGTTCGATATTTGTTTGTTCAGATTTGCAACCCATTGTTTTGTACCGGTAACATGGCCCGAGCCCAACTCTTTGTGTTTCTTCACCATTGATAATAGGAGAAGTACAGTATGTTAGGAGAAATATGGCAGATATAAAGCAATTCTGCAATAATAGCAGAAAGAGATCCGCCATGCATTGAAATTATCGAGGGTCGAATACCCCCCCCTAACACACACACACCCTTTTTTTCTATAGTTCTCAAAAATTTTACTACACTTGTTTAACTGTACCATTTTTGACTATTTTATTAAAGTTACTGTACTATAATACGGGTCAGTAAAATGATTATTTGAAACTTAAAGAGGCTCTTTGAAATTAACAAGCAGTTAAACAGTAACAAGATCAAGTGTTGTCATGTAACTGAATAGGCGTTAAAGTCGTGTGGGTGGGAGTGCCGTTTCATTATTGCATGTTATTCTTGTGAAATTCGATGCTTGCCGCTCATGGAGGTCCTTGGGCTGTTCTATAACCGCAAAATTGCAATTCAATAGAAATGGAATCTTTTATCTTTACTTGTATTGCCCGTATTAGCATAATAACTTGCCGTGAATTAATCATGCACCCTTCCATGAAAATCTTTGCGAGCTTTATTTCTAACATAGATCAAGTATCTGAAATATTTTACATCCAAAAAACAATACCTTATTACACAAAAATAATACGCTACATTAATTAAGCCGCATTTAAACTGTAGCGGCTTAATTTTTGGCGGCTTAATTTGTGTAGTAATTTTTATTTTTACAAAAATTGGAATCACAATGTTACGACCATAAAAGTGAACTTAAAGTTGACCACGTTTAAGCCATTGCATCTTCAATCCCTCAAAATAATCTGCAACTTTTTCAAAACTGTAGAAGGACATGAAATTATCAGATCGGGATTCCGATTAACCGGGATTATTAAGCACGGGAGGGGATAAACTTACTTTAGATCCTTATTAAGATGTATATACATATATTTGTATATGCATAAATTTGTATATTTGTATATACATATATTTGTATATGCATATATTTGTATATTTGTATATGCATATATTTGTTTATTTGTATGTACATATATTTGTATATCTGTATATACATATATTTGTATATGTATATATTTGTATATCTGTTTATACATATATTTGTATATCTGTATATACATATATTTGTATATTTGTATATACATATATTTGTATATCTGTATATACATATATTTGTATATGCATATATTTGTATATCTGTATATACATAGATTTGTATATTTTTCTTTTTTAGACCCAGATACATTTTAATAGTTCTGTGCCATTAATGTACCTCTTTAATCTAAATGATTTCGTGTGGTTACTACAATGAGTCTTGAATTCTCCTTCCGAAGTACCATAATAAATTAACACACTAGAGGCCGTTTTATAGACTATGCAAAATTCTAAGCACTTCACTTCCCGTCAATGGGGCAGTTTGCTTTACTTCGATAAATACACGTACGGGTATAATTTTTCTTCAGTGTTATATACGATCTTGTTGACTTTCTCAAAGAAAGGGAATGAAACGTTGTTATTTCGTAAGTTCCCCTTGATTTCTCTGAATGTTTACATTCGTACAGCGGCGTAATTAATGTCACCAAAAATGCGGTTTTCCCGCCGTTGCGGCTTAATTAATGACGGCTTAATTTTGTGCGTTTTAATGACTTCAGCGTCTTATTTTGGTGTAATAAGGTAAGTTCAGGTAGACTACGACTCAGTTTGTTTTGTTTTAAACCATGTTTATTTGCAGAAGCGAAAGACAAAACACTTGTTATTTGGTACTTGTCCACACAGTTAAAGACAGACAAACAGACACAGACAGACACAAACACACATACACACTCCAAGACACTTAGACGTTGCAATCATGCACAGAAAGGATACAAAAGACTTAACTTTATTTGTAAATAATACGCACGAACTTTGCGAATAAATACAGACTAATACTATACTAAAATATATAGGTAAAAAAGGCTAAACCACCTGGATAGACTTAATAAAGTGGGTGCCAATAATGAATGAAGAGGAACACTTTTGGTAGATTAGAGTATCTAATATCAAGTGGAACCATTTAGGACTTAAGAGTGCAAAGGAGGAAACTGACAAACAGATAGACAGACTGATACTCTACTTTGTGCTTGTTAAGCTGCTCTTGTAGCTGTAAAATTGAATACATTTGGAAATGTCGTGCCCTGAGATTTAAAAAAATAATTGTTAACTGAAGAAAGTCCCCAGCACAGGATATATTAGGCGTTTGAAAAATACCAGGAACTACTGAAAGGTGGCCTCGATTATCAAGCAGCGAATGATTACCAAAGCATCTGTTAAGTTTTTTCTCATTGAAATCGACACGTATTTAGATTTTAAGTCAACGCTGGAAAGGTAAATCTCTTTTATATTGATTTCAGAGCATATTTGTGAAACTGGACCCATACTGAAAAATGTAAATAATAAGGTATTCAAAGGTGACATCGATATTGCCTGATATTTTGTTTTACATAGGAATCTGATTGACACCACTTTGGTAGACATTTTGAAAAAAGTTGACCATGTAAAATACAATAGCAGATGTGCACTTGAGACTGGTTTAAACACATTTTTAGTGTTTCCTATTACAAGATATGTTTTTAAATGAATTTATCCAAGTTGAATGGTCATGAGAGTGGATGAAAGCTTTTTAGTGGGTCCAACAATTCAGCAGTCCCAGTGTAGAGCCCAGGGAATGAAAGGCTTGTCAGTCATAGGAATTTCTGCGTAAAGAAATCATGCAGAGAATCACCATGTACGTCATACCATTACTTAGCAAGCAAAACAGGGAGAAGATGAGAACTATTGTAACTCGTCGTTTAGGGAATGATCATAATGACAAATTTTACTAAAATTCCAAGTGCTTTTATAAATTTCTTGAGATCACTAGATTATTTACTCTTTTTTAAAGTATTCTAGGATGAAGGTTAACTTTTTTGATTTTCCCTTAGGCTGCCCAGTATGGTATACTGGAACGATGTAAGCAGCTTGTCGAAGAAGAGGGAGTAGATGTCAGAGTTCCTGATTCAGAGAATGTCACAGTTCTTCACTGGGCAGCAATTAATAACAGATTGCCAGTAGTAGAGTAAGTCGGTTATCTTTTAAGAGAATTTTTTTCATTTTTAACCGAACAATGCCAGAAAGGTAGTCAGTCAAAATTCTGCTTTTATCCCACCAACTTTGCCCGAATCATTCTATTTATAGCTTCATTTCCTCCTCCTCTTCACACCATTTGTTGCCGACTCCATTTATCCGCCACAGGTTTGTAAATAATATAATTGCTTTTGTTTCAACTGTACATGTGTTACCTCGAAAATTATACAAAACTTAAATACTGCGTTCGTTGTGGTGTGGAGTTGCAAACATGGCAATTATTTTTTATAGTAGCGCTATATCTTAGTTTTCCAAGTATAAATTAGCTTATATTTGATCGAATTTTTGGATTTTTTGTGACTCACTCGTAACTCACTTGTTACTCACCTGTTAGGCACCTGTTACGCACCTGTTACTCACCCGTTACGCACCCGTTATTCACCCGTTACTCACCCGTTACTCACCTGCTATTCACCTGTTACTCGCCTGTTATACACCTGTTACTCGTCTGTTATACACCTGTTACTCACCTGTTACACGCCTGTTACTCCCCAGTTACTCGCCTGTTACACACCTGTTACTCACCGGTTACTCGCTGTTACACCCCTGTACTCACCCGTTACTCACCTGTTACCTTTACTCACCTGTTACTCATCTGTTACTGACCCGTTACTGACCCGTTACTTACCTGTTACTCACCTGTTGTTCACCCGTTACTCACTCGTTACTCACCTGTTACTCACCTGTTGTTCACTCGTTACTCACCTGTTACTCACCTGCTGTGCACACGTTACTCGCTCGTTACTCACCTGTTACTCACATACAGATGTTGTAGAGTACAGTTAATAATAATATAATAATAATAATAGATACCAAAATATCAACTCATATTTCATAGACCATGCGATGAGCCTAGGCCAGACATTTTTGACCACAACATGGGTTGTTATCATTTTCGTTTAGTGCAAGATACGAAATGTATGAACAATCCTGTAGCGAGAGGATTGCAGTAAAACATTGCTTTATTGCCTATCTGTGCGATGCCTGATAGATGCATGTATTTTTATAACCTGTGGTATCAGCCGCTTTAGACCAGGACCATCGTGTTAAAAAATTGAAAAATAATGTCCCAAATAAAACAGTGGCTGATTGGTGAAGGGTAGTGTTGTTTACACCCAGAAGTGTTTTTATCCCAAAATTTTACTCACACACACACACACACACACATATATATATATATATATTGTAATTGCCCATGAATTACAAGGTGTAAGGTATAAGCTATGATAACAATTCTTTCCTTGTGATCTTAAATCCTTGATAACATTTGAATGCCATGTTTTTTGTGGCCTTGTATTTCCGAAAGATATAGGATTTTCATTGGCCGGCTTAAGTCGATAGTCGGAAGCAGTTTTTATTTCCTAATTTTTAACTTGGCTCTATTTTTTGTTAAAAATGGACTCATTTCGGTTGAATTAAATTTGAATTAGAGAGAGAGAGAGAGAGAGAGAGAGAGAGAGAGAGAGAGAGAGAGAGAGAGAGAGAGAGAGAGAGAGAAAGGAGAGAGAGAGAGAGAAGAGAGAGAGAGAGAGAGAAA
>RDPX01000091.1:357789-377115 GCA_003991215.1 Morbakka virulenta | reverse complement strand
AAGAGTCATCACGATACTTCCAGCGGCTGTGTTTATTCTATTTGGTGTAATTATTGAATTTTCACCTTGGTGGGTCCTTACTGTGATAGCAGCTACTACATTATTTTCACTTGCAAATGGCATTTGTAGGTAAGTTTAAAGGACATTTTTTTATCGGTATTCATTACTGCACGCTTATAATGCTGTAATACTGAATTCACCAGTCGAAAAACCGTCAGCTGGCTCTTTGCGTGAAAGCAAATATGTTTAATGTTGGAAGGTAATAACAGTTTTGACAATAACAAAAAAGAGAAGTCGCTGGGAGGACTATTTTGTTTATTGCCAGGCAAGGTGAAACGTTCGGTAGTTTATTTAAATCATTCATTAACGTATATGTTTAAATCTACTAAAGGAAGGAACCACTAGGAATATAAGTATTTGATGCATTTCCAGACCTATATTTGGCTCATGGATTTTGGCTGCAGCTCACAATTTGATAAAGAGAGCATAAATCTCATCTCCAGGGTTGCAACAGAAAGTTGTGTTTTAACTTCACTTAGAGAAAGCAAAACCTCGAGCCAGTGGAATTTGTAGATTAAAGAAGCATTTCCCATGTATTGAAAAATATTTAGAGTGTGGTAGCATCATAATCAGAATCAGAATCAAAATCAGGATCAGGATCAGAATCAGAATTAGAGTCAGAATCAGAATTAGAGTCAGAATCAGAATTAGAGTCAGAATCAGAATTAGAGTCAGAATCAGAATTAGAGTCAGAATCAGAATCATCATCATCAATCATAATAATCGCTTACATCCACAGAGGACTTAACACCTAAAATAAGAAGAGCAGTAGCACCATAGCATTTGGAAACTGCCCTGGTAATTTGATATTCGAATTTAGTGGAATTCAGCCACATTCAGGGTAGTCTGGGATATGTAGTGCACTTTTCGGGCCGATGTTTGACAGGGTTCTAAAAGCTGTTTAATTTATATCGAATAACTTTCTCTAATACATCATCAGGGTAACCGTTACTCAACAGAATTTGCTTAATTTTATCTATTTCTGCTGGGAATTTTTCAGGAGAGCAATTGTCAACAGCTCAAACTCTGTTAGAGTTATTTTGGCCCAAGTTTGGATTCCCAACTCCAGATTACTCTGTGAGGATAATTTAGCGTTAATGTCATCAATGGTGATATTTTTGTACTTCAGACTCATATTTAATTCCTCTTTTAGTTTGTTTAGACTGTATAAAATGTTGACGTCGCTGTTTCTGCAGCTATATTTGTTGGGGCATATACATTAATTGTACGCAAGTTGCATATCCTTTTCCTTAACTGTTGCTGAGACTATATTAGCTGTTAGATACTCTTGATATTCATTCCTTTTTACGTAAGGGGCTTGCAGTATTTCAACAACATGCTCAGCATTTTGTTTATAGCCACACCATATAAACTGCCATGTTTTAATCGTGATGTCTTCAAACATTGTTTATGCAAAGCCTACATGTCGTACCTCGTGTAGCTAAGACGTCAGTCCCTAATACAATGTCTAATTTGATTACTGTACCTAGCCTGGAGTCATTCTGTGGGATTTTTACATTAATAGTTGCTATTCTCATGCTTTTTTTAGTTGTGCATTCGTTTCTCTTCGATTACCTTTTTCTTTTCGCTATATTGTTCTCTAACTAAATTCTTTGAGTTCTTGCTGCCAGATTTTTTAGTGGACGGGGACGAACCGTCACTTGCATTAGCATATTTATCGGTCCCGTCAAGAGATTCGATTGGGGGCGGCGTCCATGTTGACCCGCGCAATGGTTGATGCGGTACTTGTTTCCTTCGCCTTTATTCTTGATATGCTATAATTGGGTAGCTACCTTTTGGCGCATCTACCCTATTGGCTTGTGGAGCTGTGGAGCTGTGGCCTGCATACCATACCTGAAATTGAAATATCACTCTTTTTCAATTTTACCTTATACATACTCAATGAAAGGGAATGGGTTATCAAATTTGTTGGCCCAACCAGGAATTAAACGCTCGCCAGCATAGCTCTCAGGCTTGTAGAAGCACGCAATATCCAATGATTATGATGACGATAATGACGCTGCTGTTGCTGCTGATGATGATGTTGACAAAGGTGCTGCTGCTGATGGTGATGATAATGATGATGATTATGATGATGATGATGATGGTGATGATGGTGACGATGATAGTGGTGATGATGATAATGATGATGGTGTTGGTGGTGGTGATATCGTTGTATGCGTATTTTTTTGCAGGACAGTTCTAGTCGTTCATTTAAGTTATAATTATGAAATAAAGTTTTAAAGTAATTTTTTCTGTGGTGGAGTTTAGGGGGGAAACTTTTTCAATGAGTTGTTTTTTATGAAATTTAGAAAAATATGCAGCATTTATTTACAGGAATGTGAAATATCAATCTTTATCAATTTTACCTTAACATACTCAATCAAAGGGAATTGGTTATCCAATTTGGTTTTTTAATCAACATAATCCATATGCTTTTCCACTTCCTCAAGCACTGAATGTGAAAATTTTGAACCTAAAGTTTGGATTGCTTTTTCTTAATTATATTGCAGCCCGTGTGGGGATTTAGGATGATTGTTTGTATTTAAATGCTAATGGTTTTGTTTGTGTTGCGTTCGGTATATTTCAGACAGGTTAGCCTGTTGAATACTCTCGCTATCCGTACATGTATATGTATACGTATGTGCTTTTTTCGATCCATCTGATGTAAGATATTATTTGTAGACTGGCTATGTGCCACAACAGAAGAGTTGCGCATATGGTTGTGTCTAAAGCTCGTATTTCGAAGTACGGTGTTTGTACAGGAATATCTTAACAGTTTTCACTGATAAACATGCATTGTGCCTAGTGTAATGTGTAGCTAAACTAGAGGAACTATCGTAGAAATTAAAGCAGTTGTTTGTATAGGTCTACTATTGATACATATAAATTTTTTTTTTATTTATTTTGAAAGACTTTTAGGTAGACTGGTAGTAGTTAAATTATATATACGTATGTCTTTGTGGGTGTGGGTGTGTAACAATATAATTTTTCTTTTTTTTCCAGAGTTTTCTTTGATCCAGAGCATAACACGTTAGCATTAGGGATTTATATTGGAACAAAGATTTATATGTTCTTGACATTATTTTTGTTTTTCTGGCCGTGTATCCTTTTTATGCCTTGTTTTCCTTGTTATTTTGATTTTTTTTTGCCGTATGCTAAACCATACTTTCATTTAATTATTGGTGAAATTCAACTGTTTTGATTTCAACCGATCGTGTTAAATTAAGATCCAAAGGCTGACCAGAGTAGTTTGCGCTTTGATCATATCCTCTAAGTAATGGACTATAATTGCTTTGTGGAAACTCTTTTTTTCATGTTCTTTTTCATTCTTTTCTTATGTTTTATCCCGTTGTTAATTTTAAAGAATCATTGACACTGTTCAGCCAGCACAGTTCGGCCCCCCTTACACACACACACACACACACACACACACACACACACACACACACACACACACACACACATATAAACACACATAAAAACAACATACTGATAAGCATTTGGTGTCAGCTCATTAAAATGGGTAACAGAGTATCAAAACCAGTGAAGAGTTGTTGACCTGTTTATCCACTATAAATATTTATAATGTGAATATATTGGTAAATAAATTTACTCTTCCTCGTTTAGTTATGAAATAACACAATCTTGTACCACATAATACAATGTGATATCTTTTTTGTTGATAAAGCCTTAATTATAAAAAGATATGGCAACATATAAAATTCTTACAGTTTTTACTCTGAATACTACATTCCTGTTTTATTGTTTTTTAAAATGTTGGTTAAGTGACCCCGGTGTTATCAAATCAACACCAGAACAACAAAAACAGGTATGTTTAATTTTTAAAAAACNAACATTTTTTTCTGCCACCGTATTTTAAGATCTTCTAAAATTATTGTGAAAAACAAATTGCATTAGAGTCGTAAAAATTGGTTGGTTGGTTTGCGTTTTTAGTTTGAGGAGTTGCAGTACACTGAGGAGAGACAAGTAATTTAATGGTGTAACAAAGGCCATTGTTCTAAGAAGTTCTTGGTTTTAATTCTCGTGATTTCAAGAGGCCAATGAAACCCCCTTAATTTGTGTTAGGAAGAGAGCTCAGTCAAGAACAGTTTGATTGCATTAAACACAATGCTAGTTTATTTTTGAAACCAATCTCCACGATTTTTATACTTATTTACATATTGTTGAGCCCTTTGTGCTTTACTTTATATCGCTGTCATGTACTCTTGTTATCATTAAGCCATGCTGCATTAGTAGCTTATCAATATTAAGTAATATGTTTAGCTTAACTTGTTGGGGCAATACGACTAAGAGATTCTCGGAGTTGGGTTTCCAAATAAACGATTAGTGGTACAAAACTTAAAATCGTTATTCAGATAGCGTTCCATTTAGTCGATAGCTATTTCGCTGGGACTCGACAGTACCAAAGGCGTCAGAATAAGAAAGCTGAGAGCAAGTGTGTTTTTATTCAGTACTGAAAACAAAGAGATGATCGAGAAAGCCGGGCAATTTTTTGTAATAGGAATGCCCGCCACCTTATTGTGTGATAAGCTGAGGAAAGCCAGTCATTTTGGGGGACTGATTGTCTAAAACATTTGTAAACTGTAAACAAATTCTTTTGGTTTGAAAAGAGGAGGTTACTAAAATTGAATATGAATTGCTTCTAATGTACCTAATTGAAAGGTAGACGTAGTTCTGCCAGTTATTTTGAACTGATTTATCGCGAAATGTTTACTTCATTCGCGGTTTAGCAGCGAATTCTGTGCTGTAGCATAATCAGAATTCACAATTTTGCTTGTACCCTTTCCCCTGTGAACTCTGCAAACACGGGATTTTTCCTTTAGCTATCGACCAAAATGATCGTATTTTAATGGCGATTTTTAAAGTTGGGTTTGTGATGTCTTCTTTGGTTTTCTCGGAAAGTGTTTTGTTGCAGGTGCCATATGCGATGTGGACATGATGCACTAGGTATAAAAGTAATCCAGTAAGATGGAAGGCGAAAATCCAAAGTCATGTCATCCAAATCATTATCAGCACCATCATCAGCATCAGCATCACCAGCACTATCATCATCAACACCACCATCATCAGCACCATCATCACCGACACCATCGTCACCAGCACTATCATGAGTACCATCTTCAGCAGCACTATCATGAGTACCATCTTCAGCAGCACTATCATAATCAGCATCATCATCACCAGCACCATCATCAGAACCATCAGGTGCATCACCATCATTACCACCATCATCATTACCACCATAATCATGGCCACCATCATCACTGACACCGACATTACCAGTACCGTTATGGTCCGCGCCATCATTATCATTAGCACCAGCAGCATCTTTTGAGATCACTGTTGGGTCTTACCAACACCAAGTTGTTTCTTTGACCTGACCAGTGTAGCCAGTCTTTTCGTCATTTAATTTTTCATCTTTCAAGTATTGTTTTGATATAATAGGAAATATAAATTAATCAAATGTACAGGAAGTCCTTTAAATATTGAGAAAGATACATTAATTAATTAAAACTAAGGTTTATAAAAACTGCCCTTGTGTTTTCCAGTTATCTGCCTCTTTTAGACATTTAGTAATTAGTATTTTAATGGTAATCGTGTGATAAAAAAAAGACAGAGGCTATAAAGGTCAGACATTACCACTGTTGTACCTATTGTGTTTGAAACTTAGAATAGGAATTGTTTATAGATTTGTCTTGCAATGTATTCCATATTTTTCAGACCATTTTAGAACTAGCAGAATCAGGACTTTTACAAGACTTTTCAAAATTCTGTTCAACGTGTTTGGTAAGTACAGTCGAGAATCTAACGCTGGTTTTACTTAACTTGAACGTCAAGTTTGTCCGTAAACAATTTGTATTGTAAATAGTTGGCTGAAGAAAAGTACATATTGGACAGAAAATTAAGACGTAAATTAAGAGTTCCATGGTTATCTTAGAATAGCACTTTCTTCCTGATTTCACCCCTGGTTCATGCCTTAAGATGGTATATGATCTTTTTCCTGTATTTTTAGAATTGGCCTTTAAAATACCCTGGTCACACAACTTTATCATTTTTAGAATTTAAAATGGGAAGCTGCTTGTGTAACTACGATTTTGGCTCGCCCCTGTCAAATCGTATTCAAGATTGATAGTTTTTTGCGGTGGATTTATAAAGAACAATTAAAGGTCTTGTTCTGATACGTCCAGTTCTAGTAGTATGAAAACAGAATGAAAAGGATTCTAAATGTTTTACGGGTAAATAGAATGACAATTAGGAAATATGTCTATTTCGTCTGTTGACAATGGGTTAGCTTAGACCGACTTCATTTCACTTTACGTTACATAATAAATAACCCAGAATTCATTCCTTTTTTTCAATAATGGTTTATCTTTTTCTTCACTATAAATAAGGGTAGAGTTTGAATGACAATTGGTTCTTAGAATGGTAAGAATAGCAACTCTACCGCCATTTGCTGAATCTGTCAGGGATGAACGTTTGAAAAAAGACTTTCCCTGACACTAAGTGTGTAAATGATTGAAGAATCATAATGTTTTCCATTACTTAGAGCGTCCCACCTTGGTTACTGAAAGCTATACAAACAGGTTGTTACACCAATCACGCTTTTTGTTTCAGGTTAGAAGGCCAATTCGATCGAAACATTGTTCCGTGTGTAATCGGTGCGTAGCGAAGATGGATCACCACTGTCCATGGGTTGATAATTGTGTTGGTGAGCTTTGTATAATCTACAATAATTGCTTTTTCTATTGATCCATGTTCGTGTTGTGATATTTTTGTTTTTCCGTCACATTTACCACTATTATTATCTAATTTATCTTCGGTTTGACATTTGTCGAATTAAACAAATGACCTTGGTGTTATATCCTAGTGTCAATGCAATAAAGGGATATAACGTGATCCCCAATTCTTTTATTTTTGTTGAATTTAGTTACGAAATACAATAGAGTATTAAGCATAATGTATAAATAAAAATGATTTGTGGTATAGAATTTTTCATATCTAAAAAGCTCTTCCTTTATTTATAAAGTGCACCTTGTCTGACACATATTTGGATATCACCATGAACATCGGGTGGTTTATTTTGTGATTATGGAGCCAAGGAAACATGTATCTCGAGCACTTCAGTGCCAGCATCAGTGACGACGCTGGCTCATCATGGGCAGGTGGGCGTAAACCAGAATTTTTAAAGGGGTACTAATTCTCTTGAATTAATTTTATAGAGACAATACCAAAGAAACTTACAGGACCAGATATAGTATGGTCTCTATTTCTGATAGCTTGGGCAACTTGATACAAGAAAATCATAAGGCAGACACTAGATTGTGTATTTCTTTCTTATATAACAGATATCTTACAACCTATACTTTTGCAAGGGTGGTTGGAATAGGCTGAAATATTTTCACAAGGGGCGTAACCCCCTTCGTACACCTGCTTGATTGTTTCTCATTTTAAGTGCAAGTGTGATTCCAGGTACCGAGGCAGTACGCCCTGGGGTTGATCAATAAAAATAGAAGAGCAGAGTCTGATTAACCAGTTGTTCTTTCAACCGTCGAAGACGAAGTAAGAGAAAAACACAAACAACCATAATAAACATTGTACTGATATTGCTATGGCTTTCATAAATCTGATGTTTACATCATAAAAGGTAGAATGAAATGAACAGAGTAAACCAAATTCTAATAACAGTGAAAGCTGAAAGAAAGCTAAACAAATAAAATAATAGATGACGTTATGTGTTATCATTTGCGGAATATATTTCGGTGACCTGTACCATCTTCAGCCATATTATGTTAAATATTTATTCCTATGAATAAAGATAGAAAACAGTCAATAAATAGAACACATAGAATTATAAACGACCGTTATGTTGTGGCCAGAAGCTCTAACTACCACTTTATTTTTAAAGCTAAACAGGCCAGGATTTCCCTAGAGTAACTTATTCATACAAGAATAATTGGAATTCAAAATTGTTATTCATCAAGGATCTGTGTCCATAATGTGTNTCACAAGGGGCGTAACCCCCTTCGTACACCTGCTTGATTGTTTCTCATTTTAAGTGCAAGTGTGATTCCAGGTACCGAGGCAGTACGCCCTGGGGTTGATCAATAAAAATAGAAGAGCAGAGTCTGATTAACCAGTTGTTCTTTCAACCGTCGAAGACGAAGTAAGAGAAAAACACAAACAACCATAATAAACATTGTACTGATATTGCTATGGCTTTCATAAATCTGATGTTTACATCATAAAAGGTAGAATGAAATGAACAGAGTAAACCAAATTCTAATAACAGTGAAAGCTGAAAGAAAGCTAAACATGCCAGGATTTCCCTAGAGTAACTTATTCATACAAGAATAATTGGAATTCAAAATTGTCATTCATCAAGGATCTGTGTCCACGATGTGTGAAAGTTCTGTAATTTGTAGCTGCAGGTCGTTCTTTGGTGTCAGTTATTTTGCAGTTGCCCCAGATAGTATTTTTCCTCTTCTTTGCTTTTCGCTTTACAAGGGGTCACTATTTTAAATGACTCCGCCACGTAACTCCGATTTGGTCATTTTCTACATCTACGCCCCTCTCCTCTAAATCTTTGTTTGTGCAATCTCTTCATCGAATTTAACCCTTCCTCTTGATCGATTCCCAGCAAACTAAATCTCCATTATTCTCCTGCTTACACGTTCTTCATTTCTTCTTCAGAGGCGTCCATACCATCGCAATCGTCCTGCATGTACCTTCTTTGATACTTTTATCACCCCAGTCAATATTGTAGCTACATTGTCTGGGGTGGTGAGAAGCTCCCGAATACTTATCGTTGGTTAAACATTTAAAATATTAGGACATTTGTTCATCAGAGGTTGTTTTTTTCTGATTGTTTACAGTAAAAACGTTGTGTTGATTGATATCAGCCAAAACGACAGTGCAATAGTATTCACCAAATTGTTGATTTTGATTAGGAGCATCAATTGCTGAACCTCAAATGCTGTGAAAATTTTGAAATTAACGACTCATAATAATTGACAAAGCCAGGTCATTGACTTCGAGAGTAACAGTATTAGATGTAATCCATAGACAACTGTTTCGGTTTTATAGATAAAAATGATTTGCAGATGTCTGCAATTCTCTTTGTTTCACAAAAAAGTGACGGGCTGCCACGATCCTCTCTTTGTTTTTCTCATTAATGAATTCCACCCCGCCTTGTGTTTTGTCAATTTGGTATCTTTATACGATTAAGAGCAAGAACAAAAACATCGACCAAAATGGGATGATTTTAATTGTGGTATAGAAGTATAACAAGATGTAGTAGTTAGAGTATGAAAATATCATGAGACATACAACATAAACCAACTCAAAGTGTAATGCTTTCTATTATTCAGCATCAATAAAATAGATTTTGGTATGGCATATCTTTTGTTTGATTGCAATATGTTATGTAATGTAATGTAAATACACGGGAGATTATTTACTACGGATTTGCAAGTTGAAGACTGCAACTACGCAAAGTGCTTTTAGATTTAGAGCCGCCTCTGAAAGGTACTACTCAAGGTACTATGTACATACATTCAAACATATTATAAGTATATATATGTATATATATTATGTATGTATTTGTAGTAGAAGTCGAGAAGTCTTAATCTTAGTCAAAAACGCAAGGTATTGTTTGAGTAACACTTCGTCCGTGTACCATCGCAGAAAATGAAGTGTCTTAAATATATTTTAATAGTTGCTCAAAGTTGTAATAAAAAGCTGGCAAAAGACAATCGACAACTTGATTTTGCTGAAATGCGGTCGCTATCCCCTGAAAATCAAAGAAAAATAATTTGTATACGTAGTTTGGTTATATGGTATAATAAATCATAGACTACGATGTCTATTGTGATATGTTTTTAGAGTGTCAATTTCAATCCTGGGGAATATTATGGTTGTATTTGTAAAAACTATGTGCCCTTGTGTACTGTTTCAGTACCAGAACATTATAAAAATTTGTGTTATCATCGCAGGAACTCTAAGGCCATTTAGTATAAAAGAGTAGTACCTTTTCACCATTAAGAAAAGATCACTTATTTTGTCTGACAGTCACACAAGATTTCATTTAGCTCACCCTAACTGATTTCACATATTGTAAACAAAACCAGTTACTGACCACATTTAAAATAAGTTCGTGCAATCATTGGAGCAATTGTGTTCATAATTACTACAATTTCATAAAGATATTCATCTTGGTACACAACCGATGTCAAAGTCAGTTCTCCACAAAACTTTCAGGCATATTGTACATGTACAGGAGTTAGGAATGTTTGAGTCACATGGTATGTCTTCAACAGAGCCATTTGAGAATACTGGAGAAATTTTATGTGTACGCCTAGAACTTTACATTTCAGTGACAAATGTTAGTATTTCCAAGTTCGAAGCAAGGAATGGCCTATATTATTGGCAAATGACTACAACCCAAACTTACAAAGAACCAAACGAGGAAATATAAACCAACCGACTTTATTTATTTATATAGCAGTAATCTTGGCGATGTAATGCTTCTCTGCTTAATTTGAAGTGATATTAGAGATTAATGATTTTCTGGCTACAGTACGCCCATAGATTTGCGAATTACGGTTGGTATATCAGTTTCATGTAAGATTTTGACGAATATTTTATGTATTCCTTTTTCCTAGGTTACTTAAATCACCATTATTTCCTTGGATTTTTACTTGGTCTGTTTGGTATGAATTCATGGTACATATATGCGTCTAAAGTTTGTAAGTTTTGAAGAGAACTTATAAAACGTTAGCCATTCGTTTTGTTTAGTTTAAGTTTTGTGTATTTTAGTGGATTCATTTGCACGGGAGAAATTGCCTTTCCAAAGAAAAAAAGTTCTTCAGGATAAAATAAAGGCAATTCAATATATAGGAAGTAGTGTGTGTGTGTGTTTGTGTGTGTGTGTGTGTGTGTGTGTGTGTGTGTCAGTGTGTGTGTCAGTGTGTGTGAGACTGCTACACAGTATAACAGTTGTGTATATGAAATGGTGGGGACAAAAATCTTGGACACTATCATTGAAAGACTTGTGTATTGGTGTACCTTGAGTATGGATTTTAAAAGGAATGTTTTTGCAAAGAAACTTAGGTCTTACAGATCATGAAGATCCGAAGAACGTCAAGGAAGTCAGGTTAAGATGTTACTTATTTACTTACTTAGTAAATAGTTAACATCTTTAACTCAGAGCTCAGCGCATTAATTTTTATAACGCACATTTCACCAGGAAGTTCCATGACCACCACTTCCAAATGAATTCCCTTCTTTCTAAGCTTTACTGTGAGTTCTGTATTCAGTCATCTGGTACTGACTCACTCCTCCAGACCTTCTCGAACGTTTTGGTCAGCAAAACTGGCGTCATCTGCTCATTTGCTTTGAGCGTTACTGCTATCACCCCTTCCACATCAGCTACCTTCCGTCTTACAATGATTTTGGAGCCAGCTTGACCTCCTCTACTGTAGGGAGTCAGTGTTGATATCCAGGCTCACATCAGCTGGCGGAATATTAGTAGTTACTGGTGGTTCTGGTCTATTTAGAATTTTCGCAAAATGCTCCCAACAGCTTTTTGCCTTTTCAGCTTCACTGGAGATAAAACTTCCTTGTTTGCCCTTCATAGCTCCTTCCCTGCGTTGAAACTTTCTTTGAGTGCTTTCATGTTCCAGAAGGAGTCCTTAGCTTTTATCTTAAGGCCGCTGACTCTGCTTCTTTCTTTATTCGCTCCACGCACTGCTTCACGCCCCTCTTCTCTTAGCCGTTGACTTGCTTGTCAGGGTCGGTGCCTGTCTCTGTCAGGCGCCCCATGACCCTCTATGATATGGTGCTGTTGATCTTCCGCATCTTCTGTATTTTTTTAAGTACAAAGTTACGTTAATACACTTGCGAAGCTGATATTTGTTTTATCCGCGCTACGAATGCTCGTATGTCTGTTTGTGTATTCAAGGCCTAAACAGGATTCCGTAACTGGTATCTGATCAGGGGAAGCGAAGCTTCCGACAAGTCATTGTAATTTATATATATATGTATATACGCATATGAGTTCTATGTAATTTTAAATGGGTTATGAAACTTTAAAGTATAAGACGTTTCTTACAAACTGTCTTTTTTATGAACCGTTTAACAAATCAGTTTGTTGGACACACAATAATGCAGTGCATGATGTAGTCTTGTGATAGATAGCCAAGACGTCAAATTATTTTCTACGTAACACCAAACAAAATTGTGAGCGAAGGTTATAAAAATAAGCAGTTTTTCGTTTTGAATGTTATCATTCGTGGCCTCTGTAGCCTGAGGGGTTGGGCATTGGTTGTTATTTTGTTTNACAATAATGCAGTGCATGATGTAGTCTTGTGATAGATAGCCAAGACGTCAAATTATTTTCTACGTAACACCAAACAAAATTGTGAGCGAAGGTTATAAAAATAAGCAGTTTTTCGTTTTGAATGTTATCATTCGTGGCCTCTGTAGCCTGAGGGCTGGGCATTTGTTGTTTATTTGTTTTAAAGATATGTAGTGTATTTGCTGTTGTTTCGCGCCATTTGCTGTATCACCAATACAAGAACCCCCATTGCATGCGGCCCAGTAGCACATATTTGCGCATATGCAATAGCAAATCGCTCTTCGATCTAATATGAAAACAACTTGGTGAGGGGATATTCCAATACTAGCTTCTGTTGGGCATATGCAGTAGCTTAAGCCAAAATTGTTGTGAGTTTTAACCAACTGACCAGATAAGCGTACAGAGAAACAAAAGCAGAGAAACGTACGCAGTGGGAATTAATTAACAACAATTTTGAATGCAAAGGAAAACTATTGTGTCATCCATAAAAGTGCTTTAATTCGGTTTGAACTGTGACGTTTAGACTGTTTAGCACTTGAACTTATTAAACTGCTGTCACAGCTAAAAGGACGAGCCATCTGATGTTTCAAGTGGAGTGAGTTTAGAGTTATTTTTAGACTTCCATGATATAAACATTGTATTACCTGATTATTTTCATTGGTAGGCCAAAAATTTTGAGAGTTATTATAACACAAAATAATGTCTCATTTTAGATTTTGATGCCCTTTGTGGTCCGTTTGACAAAGGGGTGTTAGACGCAGTAGTGAAGGTCTGTGACTGTGCACCATGGGTAACGTTTGGCCTTGCCCATGCTTTGTTTCATTCAGTATGGGTGTTGGCTTTATTTTTCAGCCAATGCTTTCAGGTAAGACACATTTTTATTACTTCTTTAGTCTTGCTGTCTGTGTTTATTTATGTTTATTTGTGTTTATTTGTGTTTATTTGTGTATATTTGTTTGGTCGAAAATATTAGTCATGCAGGCCAGCTGTCAAAGATGAAAACCTACAATTAAAAAGTAAAAATAAGTTGACCAGGCAACACAGAAAACTTAGATTTGGTGTTAGGGTAGTATAAAATCCTAAATCTAAGTAAAATTGTTTCTAATAGGCATCGACGGCTGAAAGGAGACCTTATGGCAGCCCAATGTAGCCCATTTTTTAGTAAGACAGAGGGGAGTACATTCGAAAACTGAATTTGATTAGACAGTGTAGAAAGCTCAAATTTTGCGTCAGAGTTTGTTATTTTTCAATACGACTGCTTGAGATATAGCAAAAAGGATGTCTGATGGGCCCAATTTACAGGATAGAGACCAACCTACCTTGGCTGCAAAGTACGTCAACAATTTTGTTGTCAGGGTACTGTAGATTGTTGCACTGAATAAAGGCAAAGTTGTTTTTCGACAGAGTTGCGAAGCCTGGTGAAGCTGGAGAGGGGGATATAGACTCTTTATTACTGTTATAATTATTGTTAGGAAGCAATGTAAAAATAATCAAATTTGGTGTCAGGGTAGTGTAAACGCCTGGCACAATCCAAATAGAATTATTTTTCGATATAGGGGTCAAGTTGGCCGCTTAAGCCGAAAAATGGGTCTTGTCGCCCTTTATCAAAGATGGACACCTACAATTGAAAAATTAACAACCAGGCAGTATGGAACTAACAATTTTGGTGTCGGGGTATTTTGTATTACCGCAGCAAATAAAGGTTTTGTTTTTCGATATGGCCTTGAATACTTGAATGGGTGCCATGGTTCAAAAGGGGATCATTTGAGCCCACTCCTAAAGTTAGAGACCTAGAATCTGAAACTCAGTTTAATACATGGCCTTGGAAGCGGTGGGAACTATCACTATAACATAATATAATACATTTACTTAAGGCTACTGTTTCTCCTGGAGCATAGTTTGCAAACAGACCGGTGGAACTCTGACCTGGGGTGCGCTCTCCAATCGCTCTCTTGAGCTCTTTCCAGGTTTGTTTATTCTTTTAAGTTAAGTAAGATGTTTATTGGCCGTCATTCTTCCCGTTTTCATTAAAGGCTGCACTTCAGTGCCTGCCTGTTAATTTTAGTGGTTGGCATTCTTAGGGCTTGTCCAGCTGATCCTCTTCATAAGTGCAGGATTTCATTTTCGGTTGACAGCTGTTTGTTATGCTGTCACAGGTCTGTGTTGCTTTTAGTGTAACGCCAGTGGATCTGTAGTACTCCTGTCATGCAGATGTTACAGAAGATGATGGTTTTTATTGGCCTTGTATGTATGTATGTATGTATGTATGTATGTATGTATGTATGTATGTATGTATGTATGTATGTATGTATGTAATGTATGTGTGTATGTATGTATGTATGTATGTATGTATGTATGTATGTGTGTGTATGTATGTATGTATGTATGTATGTATGTATGTATGTATGTATGTATGAATGTATAAATGTATGTATGTATATGTGTATGTATATATGTATGAATGGATACATGTATGCATGTATTTATGTATTCATGTTGGTATGCGTATATGGATGGATGCATGTATGTATTTATGTATGTATGTATATGTGTATGTATATATGTATGAATGGATGCATGTATGCATGTATTTATGTATTCATGTTGGTATGCGTATATGGATGGATGCATGTATGTATTTATGTATGTATGTATGTATGTATGTATGTATGTATGTATGTATATGTGGATGTATATATGGATAGGTGTATGTATGGGTGCATGTATGGATGTAATGTATGTATGTATGTATGTATGTATGTATGTATGTATGTATGTATGTTTGAAAATATCGATTGCTACGTAAAAAGAAATTATTCACAATTTTATAGTATAAGAAAGATACAATATAAAATGCAATAGTTCAAAACGTAAAGAGATTAAAATACACCGCCAATTTCAATGACAGAGGTAGGATTGGAAGGTTATACTGGCCTTATTTTCATAATGGTCCCCTTGGAGGCGGTTGCCAAAGAGAGAAAAAAAGAAATCGGGTTAGTATGCACTATTGGATAAAGCAGAATTTGTGGTGCCAAATCCTGAATGTTGGAGAGATTGTGTGGTCTGAATAAAATTCATATTTTGCTATGGTGTGGAAAGCAATTGGGCTATTGATACCACATGGACGTGAGACCTAATGATTTGTCTGTCTTCACCAATGACAGCAAAGATAAAGTCAGAGAATTCCAAACCTAAATTTGAAACAGCACTTTCTGGTTCATAATATAGAAATAGAGAAACTTGGATCGACAGGAAGAGAGAATGAATAGAAACTAGTGGTTTCCCCAATAATCTTGAAAATTCTGTACTTTATGGACTCAGAGGAAGCTATAGATGTAAGAGCTTTATCATGTCATGAAGAAAAAAAAGCTTACGACTCATGACATGATTAAGCTCTTACATCTATAGAAACTAGTGGTGTTTCGATAGTTCTATGTGTTTATGTATTTATATTGTGTTAAAAAACTAATTACAACTATTTATGATCTACCTGCACAGCTCTTCTGGCTTGGAATGACAACAAATGAACGAATCAACTTGGCGAGGTATTCACATTTTCACGACCATGAAAACGATAAAATACAAAGCCCTTTTGGGTAGGTAATCTTTTTATTATTTGTTACTGATAAAGCTGATTCTTGGTAAGACTATTGAATTTGGATCAAGAGGAAAAGGTTTTTGAATGATTTTCTAGTGAAATACTTTTAATGGCAGTACCTTTTTTGTTTTATGCATTGTTTATATAACAGGGATACAGGGATAAAACCTGTTCAGCTTTATGTGACTGTGCCGTAATGTACGTACGTATACGTTTGTAGGATGGCTATCATAATTTTCTACCTGGTGTTGAACTCACATTTTACTTAATCAAACTGTGTAGTGTTTATAACATTTTCATTTTATTTTATTTTTGATAGTTAAAGATAAATGGGAGGATAGTTTTATCTCCTTGACGTAGCGCTGGAATTTATGCCGCAAGCTATCCTCCCAGGCAGTTGATTTTCACAAACAATTTGACAATGATGCATTTAACAATATTAAGGATTTGAATTCTGCCCAATACAAAGGCATAAAACAGGAACCAAACATTTTTCTGTCATTTTATTTGCCGTGATATTACAATCAGACTCTAATAATCATCCATCATCATCTTGATCTGCCCGAGCTGATGAGCCCAATGGGTTTGCCATGAGGTCCCGTATCATTCCTTTCCACCGCAGTCTGTCCTGCGCCCCTTCTTGTACTGTCAGTATACACATGTTAGGAGTCCATTGACGATCCCCAATTTGGGGGTGGCGCAGCGCTGGCTCCAGGTCAATAATCCCCAACAAATAATATACAAAATATTCTAATTCTCCTATTATGCAAAAAGTAAATATATCATATTGCAATGTGTTCTGTAGTACTGTATAGAATAAGGGTTTTTTGCTTTAAATGCTAAAGAACTAAAGAAACAATATCATATAATGTGTAAACCTTGTAATATAGTTTTCCCCCCTCAACCCCGAGAAAAATTTAGATCAAAGAAACATTTATTTATTAGAGAATTGTATTTTAAGAAGGATTTTTATGGGTGAACTATGGGTGAACCACGTAATCTCCCCTCAACCCCGAGGAAAATTTAGATCAAAGAAACTTATTTATTTATTAGAGAATTGTATTTTAAGAAGGACTTTAGCTTATCTTGACTTGAGCTCATTCCAGGGATAGCAGTAATGTACCAGAATGCAGCGTATCCATATCTGAGTTTTTTAAATAAGGCCCAAGACTGTGGCTTCCCTAATGGGCGCCTCATATACTGTAGAATTTTCTTATGGTATGCCACTAATGTTGATTACTCGTGAAGAATAGTAAAATGGTAGACTGTAAAATATACCCTATTTGTTTTTGTTTTTTCGCGCTCTGTAGTGATGGGGTAAGTGGTAAATATTAAGACTGTAGTCATTAGTTGGGATTAGATTAATTCTTATACTAATTCGCAGTTATTTTCTTTTTCTTACCCTTACAGAACGAACGTGCTGCAGAACATTGCTAACTTCTTCAACATTTCATGTTTTGGACTTAAAAAACCACATCGAATTGATTGGTTTAACCAGTATGATATTGGGCGATTTAAACTAAACACTAGTGGATATGAAACGCGAATGAAATATGAGGTTTAATACCTAGTACAAATTTTACTCGACATATAGAAATGGCTATCAAAAATTGTGTTGAGCAGGTATGACCATCTGAAATTGGTTTGCACCACTGTGGTCCAAGGTACCCGAGCTTCAACCAAGAATAGCTTCAACCAAGAATATTCATGGTCACTCAACAAAAGAATCGAAAGATATCGTTCTCCAATCTCTTCTCGCAAACATTATTGGCAGATGTATAGCACCTGATTATCGAAATGAACTGTCATCCATGCAGAGAATGTATATACTTAGATACAGAGTTAAACGGGCGTACAATATGTAGCAGAAAATTATAAAATGTTTATCAGTTTTAAAACATAATTAGAAAGCAATAGAATTGGCATGAGATGCGAAGGGAGCTAATTTCAGACATAAATTAGAATGTATGATTTTATCAGCACCTTAGGAAGTGCTAACCCGAAAGAAATGTAAGTGCTTACCATTTTACGGACATTGGACAACTTGGAAGTAAAATAACTGTATTTTCTTATTTTCTCCGAATTAACCCCACTGTAACTTATTTTTGAAATCGTTATCCAAAAGTTGGGTATTTTTTAAGGTGGAAGCTTACTTGGTCAGGAAGTACATTGGCAGAAAAAACTGTACACGCATACTTATTTTTGTTGTGACCGAAAGGCACTGGCCAATATAGTTTCTTTATGCGCAATATTAGTACTTCATTTTCAGATTTACCATACCAATGGTCACTGAGAATATCCATGTACTTTTGGAAACAAGAAGGGTAAAGTACAAGAAATAGAGATTGAAGGGTTAATGTTATGTAAGAAGAGAAACTGGACGTCGAAATGGAGATACAATTTAATCCTTCACCTACAGAAATAACAGTTCATGTCATAACGTGAAAGAAAAACAGAAGGAAACTGAAACTGTGAAATCAGATATTTAATCAATAGAATTGCTGCTGCCTAAGGAATTTACTGCTTCTGTAGATATGTTTTTGTGTGTAAACGAAGCAAGGTGTATTAATGAGGTTTTAAGTAATTTGGAAATGTGGCACACTGAGCCGGTATTTTCCAAACGGTGTCATTTTTAGGATTTGCGTGAATCACAATAAATTAGAAGCGATCTGCTGCGTACTAAAAGTTGTATCCTACACAGTCTGCTTCCTTTCTCCTTCTGAATCAAGACGGGGACATTCATTTCCATTTGAAGCGTGTATTTCACTTGTCGCAGCAAATTGCAGAACAGCCCCAATTAGAGCTGTTATGTTTAATTTCTTTGTTGTGAAGCTTTTTTACATGGTAAAATGAACATTTTCCTGCATGTTTGGTTGACAAATTTCGAAGGCAATACAACAAGATATAATTGATAACTTATTGACAAAGGATTTCATGACTTTCAGACCCGATCAATAATACATTGTCGTAACAATAACAATTGTTAAGAAACTAATAAATTAGTTTTAGTTACAGAGGCCTACTCGCTTTTCCAATGAGAGATTAAGATTTGATATATACAGCCATACGTACACCGCATACATAGATCACGTTTGATTATACGTGCGGGTATGTATTTATATTCTGAAAGAGAGAGAGAGAGAGAGAGAGAGAGAGAGAGAGAGAGAGAGAGAGAGAGAGAGAGAGAGAGAGAGAGAGAGAGAGAGAGAGAGAGAGTGAGAGAGAGAGAGAGAGAAAGAGAGAAATAGACGACAAGATGAGAGTGGAATTAGTACGTGACTGTTGTACC
>RDPX01000091.1:340565-357075 GCA_003991215.1 Morbakka virulenta | reverse complement strand
AGAGAGAGAGAGAGAGAGAGAGAGAGAGAGAGAGAGAGAGAGAGAGAGAGAGAGAGCGAGAGCAAAGACGCAGATGGAGACAGAGAGACACAAGGAGAGAAGCGGATGGCCAGAAAGAGGCAGGCAGAGAGAATGAAAAACAGATTACAGACGGTGTAATGTCAGGTACCAGAGAAATTTTTTTTCGCAACACGTAGTACATCTATCAAAAGAAAAATATTTACATGAACGGGACGATGTGTTGCCATGACGAAGTCCAATTGTACAACATCCTGAATGATACTGAATATTTGCATTCCACAAAAAGACCCTCAACAATTAACATCGAGAGGCTAATACGGCACACTGCTAGGCATGCGCACACTGATATACTCGTGTGTGTGTGTCTATCAATATGCCTGTCTATCTATATGTCTATCTCTCTCTGTCTCTCTGTCTCCGACAAATCTGACCGACACTCTTGTCTAAATGGCAATTGTTGGAGGTCTTTGTATGAAATCCAAAGATCTGGGGGTTCCAATCTACACTAATGAGATGTGAGACAGCAAAACGCATGTCTGTAGATCGAATTATATATGTATTTGTGTGTGAGTGTGGGTTTGGCAAGCTCTCGCCATTTTATTACTGTAAATAATTAAATCGGCTTCTTAGTGGGAGTGAAGGAGTTTGCAATACATGCATTTTTTCGAGTCTAGGCCAGGCGTATGGTGAATATGAGGGATGGCCATTTTTGTGTGTGGATTCTCCACAAGTAAATAATTTCATTTTCATTCTTTGCAAAAATCTAAGTGTGTAATAGGTTTGTCTTCTATTCTCTTTCACTGTTTTGTTTATTGAAATTTTTTGCATTCTCCAAATTTCAGTTGAGATTATCAAATCGCCCTTTCTCCAGAGCCTTTAAAAAAGTTTTAAGTTTTGCTTTAGGATGTAGTTTTAACTACATGCTGCGTCGTTGTACATTAAACAATGGTCTTTCCATTGCTTACAATAGAAAAGAATAATTGGATCCCAACGTTCTATGGAAGAACACTTCTCCCCATTAATTAAGATAGCCTTTACAATCTCCACATAAGTACCAGAACTTGTCTAAAAGTGTTTTTTTAACTACAGTGGAACTCCGGTTGGCGACCACCCCACTGACGCGACCACCCTGCCAACACGACCACTTTTTCCCAATTTTCCCTTATCAAACTTTGTAAAATATCTTCATTAACGCGACCACCCCGGCTCCCAGGCCGTGACCAGCAAATAATTGGTCCCAAGTGCATATTCCAGCCCCCTAACATGACCACGACAGAGCAATTAGCGGCTTGAGTGACCGCGCTACCTAATTAGGCATATTACTAACGGCAGAAAATGGCGACCTGCAGTTGAAACTAATAAAAAAAGTATTCTTCCTCATGCCAGTTGATGACCTTCAGAGGAAAAAGTTTTGAAACACAATTTCAATGGGTTCAGTGGCCTAATCCATATTTTAAAATTGTTCCGACTCTGTGGTTGCCATTTTAAAATGCTGTTGCTGTAAGCGTTCGTTCGGTTTGGACTTCTCTCACGTGCTGCCCACATCCAGAAGTGAGATTGGGATCGGTTATTAGAGACAAATCCGGGGATGGACCACGGCAAACGTGGAACCGGTACATGTCAAACTTTATCGATGATGACATCATCAACTATGGATCATTTCTATCGATGTACCCGGGTCGGGATACCTGCTAATGCTCTCTGATGCTCTGGACGTCTTCTGCCTCCCTCTGAAAGTTGAACTAAAATGAGAATTAACGTTTCAAATTGCATTTTGCAGTAAGATGCCAGTTTTATTGCAACACATGAAGGATCTATCCCTACCCCTCTGTCTAGCTTGGTGGATGTTTACTGAACCGTGCACGACGATCTCGTTCTGGTTCAGTTTTCACAAAAGTCGGATCGGCTCGACCACCTCACTAACACGACCACCTAGAGCTGGTCCCGTGGGTGGTCGCGTTACCGGGGTTTCCCTGTATTTTAATTCTGAACTATGAAAACCAGAGAAATAAAACAAAGAAGTTTTCAATTTTCGTATGTCAATTCTCATGTAGTTTCTTCGTTTGTACATGCTTTTGAAAATAGAATTAGAGAAGGGAAGAAGCCATGTCAATAAAAGGTAATCAAAAGGATGAAAAAACAAACCAGCTTATTACCTGGCATTGTTACTGTTTTGTAATCAAGGACTTGTTGGCGACCTCTGATTCAGAACCAGTTTAATACAAAACGATGTGAGGTTCAGACACAGCTGTGACCTGTGTCGTTTTCCTCGCGCATCTGTCTTCTTGTGGATGATATGACCATGCATCTCGTTCGTCATCCATCATCTCATGATCTCGTGTATCATCCATCTCATGAGCTAATGCATCATCCATCTCATGATCTCATACACCATGCATCTTTTGGCCTCCTGTGTCATGCATCTCAAATGAGGCTCTCCATAAGATATGTAACGTGGTGTTACACATCTTATATTTGACTTAGTACTATGACGTTACAAAATTTAGATTCTAGTTTTGCGTTTCAGCTCGCGTGGGCTTCGTGTCAGTTATGAAATCTGACACGAAGACCACGCGTTTTCATGTCACAGTTTCCAAATTCCAATTCTTGAAACTGCATTACAGCACGTTTTTTAGTCTTAAAAGTAGTCAAAATTTTGTTCTTAATTCAAGTTAGAAAGTAAGTGGATGTGTTTGGTTTGGTTAAAGAACTCAAGAGGTATGTTCTTTGTTATTTTGATTTATTTGAATTGATTTTATGATTATTTTGTTAGTGAATCGATTGGAATTTTATATGTGTTACAATCATATCGTTAGTCATATAGTAACTAACTTGTTATATTTTTATTCCTTTAGAATAAAATCAACTGGACAGTTTATTGTTTAGGGAATTTTAAGGTCATGCCACAGTTTGGAATTTAAGTATTGCATTGTCATTGCATCTTCATCTTTTGAGTTTTTTTGTAGTGTATCCAGGTTATATACACGATTTCATGTAAGACGGTTCTTACAACCACCCCACTCTCTACAAAAGTGGATCAATATAGATTGTCAATGTTGGAACACATACGTCGATTGGCAGAAGACATTCCAGAAAAAAAAAGCCATAGAATTTGCTGTAGCGAGATCCAACAAATACGAGGGTTGCAAAAGAAAACACTGCATAAATCGGCTAAGAGTAATAAGAGCAGATCTCAGATGTGGAGGAATAATAACTCTAAGATATGAAAAAAGGTTTCTGGGGCTAAGAGTGTCCGCTAATGATAAAATGTAGTGGAACCAATATGGAAGACTGATTGCAAATGTAGGAAGTTTCTACTATTACAGATGAAGTGCACAGTACATCATCTTAATATCCATGGACCTATATTCTGTATTTTGAAAGACTTTTAATTTGAGACTGGTAGTAGTGTGTTACAATATATACAGCTGCATTCGCTCCTTCACTTTTGTGCTACCGGGCTTCGGTGAAAAAAATACTTAGTTCCATTTCTTGTTGAATATTCGGGGCGTACTCTACTTTTCATTTCTTCTGTACGTTTAACGTTACAGATTAACTCAGAGCGGTAATTTTTTTATTCCGTCTTCCGAAGTACAGTAGTCGCAGCACAATAAGAGCTGCTAATATTGTCGTTGTTGAACATTTGTACTGCAGAATAGTTAGCTGTGTCATTTGCGTATTCATCCTTGCTAGCGAGTGGTAGTTGCTAACAGAGTAAAAATGAATATGTGGATTGATAAATTCTGTGTTGCGCAATGGCGCAATATGTGATGCCGACGTAATGTAAATAAAAGAAGTAGCCTGTGGGAGACGTTGCACCAAGGAAGCGCGCAGTAGGATTGAAAGTAAATGGCAATGTTGGGCAATCCTGATATAAAAGTGCAAAGGACTGCTGTACTAGGGACTCTAGTTTCACTGTCATTTACCACAACGAAAGAAAAGAAATTTTTTCTTTATTTGGACCTGCATAAATTCTTAACAAGTGTACGATATCTAGGGATTACTTTTTTGTTAAAAGTTTTGACAGTCACCTTGCATTTATTTTTTTTTCTCTTCTTTAATGGAATGTAATCGGGCTTTGTTACCTTAGATGAATCAGCTGTGATATGAGACAGGAACTCGACCNTAGTGAATCGATTGGAATTTTATATGTGTTACAATCATATCGTTAGTCATATAGTAACTAACTTGTTATATTTTTATTCCTTTAGAATAAAATCAACTGGACAGTTTATTGTTTACGGAATTTTAAGGTCATGCCACAGTTTGGAATTTAAGTATTGCATTGTCATTGCATCTTCATCTTTTGAGTTTTTTTGTAGTGTATCCAGGTTATACACACGATTTCATGTAAGACGGTTCTTACAACCACCCCACTCTCTACAAAAGTGGATCAATATAGATTGTCAATGTTGGAACACATACGTCGATTGGCAGAAGACATTCCAGAAAAAAAAAGCCATAGAATTTGCTGTAGCGAGATCCAACAAATACGAGGGTTGCAAAAGAAAACACTGCATAAATCGGCTAAGAGTAATAAGAGCAGATCTCAGATGTGGAGGAATAATAACTCTAAGATATGAAAAAAGGTTTCTGGGGCTAAGAGTGTCCGCTAATGATAAAATGTAGTGGAACCAATATGGAAGACTGATTGCAAATGTAGGAAGTTTCTACTATTACAGATGAAGTGCACAGTACATCATCTTAATATCCATGGACCTATATTCTGTATTTTGAAAGACTTTTAATTTGAGACTGGTAGTAGTGTGTTACAATATATACAGCTGCATTCGCTCCTTCACTTTTGTGCTACCGGGCTTCGGTGAAAAAAATACTTAGTTCCATTTCTTGTTGAATATTCGGGGCGTACTCTACTTTTCATTTCTTCTGTACGTTTAACGTTACAGATTAACTCAGAGCGGTAATTTTTTTATTCCGTCTTCCGAAGTACAGTAGTCGCAGCACAATAAGAGCTGCTAATATTGTCGTTGTTGAACATTTGTACTGCAGAATAGTTAGCTGTGTCATTTGCGTATTCATCCTTGCTAGCGAGTGGTAGTTGCTAACAGAGTAAAAATGAATATGTGGATTGATAAATTCTGTGTTGCGCAATGGCGCAATATGTGATGCCGACGTAATGTAAATAAAAGAAGTAGCCTGTGGGAGACGTTGCACCAAGGAAGCGCGCAGTAGGATTGAAAGTAAATGGCAATGTTGGGCAATCCTGATATAAAAGTGCAAAGGACTGCTGTACTAGGGACTCTAGTTTCACTGTCATTTACCACAACGAAAGAAAAGAAATTTTTTCTTTATTTGGACCTGCATAAATTCTTAACAAGTGTACGATATCTAGGGATTACTTTTTTGTTAAAAGTTTTGACAGTCACCTTGCATTTATTTTTTTTTCTCTTCTTTAATGGAATGTAATCGGGCTTTGTTACCTTAGATGAATCAGCTGTGATATGAGACAGGAACTCGACAAAGAAACAGATAAAGGTTACATTATTCACCTAAATACGAGGTGATCTCTCTATTTCAAAGATCCTCTCACAAAATTTTAAAAACTTACAAAAACTGATCTAGTCTTTTACAATCAAAGTATTTTATACCTAATTCTCTCAAATGTAATTAATTATATGATGTCATAGGGTCCCAAAAGATTTGCTAAGTCAACTAACTGGCGTTCTCCTGATGGACATTTGAACAAACAGACACATTATATCCAGTATCTAAAAACACCCCAGTCCAGCGTCAACTGCTTGAAGACTAGATATTGCTCTAACGTTGATATTGGAAGTAATCGTGACTTACTTATGACGAAAATCCAAACCAAACTCTAAAAAGAGAGGAGGAGAAAAAAGGGACCTTTTTACCTCGAAAAAATACAAAATCATGAAATTAAAAAAGCTTACAAAAAACCCTAGATTGTAGATTTTTTCTGTTGATTACAACTGCTATCAATGAAACAACGTGGAAAGTACTTGGCAAAGTAAGAGAAATACAATAAAAGATATCAGTAGTTATTGATAAATGCAGTGTGACACGACGCGAAGTAAAGAGACTTCAGAATGAAGAAAACGACACCAATTCTAGAAATTATAGAGAAGTAAATGAAAATGAAAAAAAGAGAGATTACAACAGCGAATAGTGTATGGATTTACACCAATCTGTTGACATTACCGTGCAAAGTACAACAGCGAAAACGCGTATAGTTTTGACAGAACTGAGACAAAAGTAATTCAATCCAAAATTAGTAACGTTGAGGATACAAATGGAGATGTTATGACAAATGACACTGATGTGGCAAAACACTGGAAAGAATATTGCGAAAATTTGTAGAGTGATACAGCAGTTGGGCGATAAAGTTGATGCAGAGATAGACATATTGATAGACATATTGAGCGATAAATTTGAGGTACAGACAGACATATTGAAAGAGCGCACTGGCCAAGTGGAGAATACGAATCTTCGATAAAAAAAATCTGAAATAAAAAAAACAAGTGTACGAAAACCGGAAAAGACCCGAATTGAAAGTATTAACAAAGCGTTACTTAAATCTGGAGGTGAAGGTATGACTAGCCTTATTGTATACTGAAAATCTGCAAAGTTTGCTTCCAAAAGAGAAAATGGCTGCCATAATGGTCAGAGCCAATCTTGATTACTTTATCAAAACTTAAAGAAAACTTAAAGGCATGAGAAAACTATAATTCAGTAATTTGATAATTTATGCTAGTAAAGTTTATTACAAGTTATTCAAAGAGGAATCAACTGCAGAGTAGAAAAGGCTTAAAATCTCAGGCAGATTATAAAAGGAATACAGTTAAGCAGATAAAAATTCTAAGGAAATTACGTAATAAAATTTTTAATCCCCAGCAAAACATATTTCACAACTTCTTTGACTTGAAAAAGGCGTTTAAAAGGGTTGAACACCACGCTTTATGACTTTGACAGTAAAAATACAATGTTGAGAAATGTGTAGAAACATTGGTTTACCAGGAAGGGTTCAGAATAAACAACCAAATCTAATAAGCTTTAAGAGAAATTTTATTCGATCTGAAGCACATAGATATACAAAAGATTACAGGTTGCGTGGTTAAAAGATAATAACAGAAATTTGATATTTAATGATGAACTTCCAATGGTCTCTAACAATTTCCTTGTAGCTGTTTCGTAATTAAAATGTATTTTTAACATAACTTAACAAAAATTAACATAAATTGTCCTGGTTGGCACATTTGATGAGCCAAACAACACAAAATGGGAGTTAGTGTTTTGGTTCTTTTAAACTACTCAATGAACTGACGATACTTTTCATAGAAAAAATATCACAGCAGGATAATAACAAACCATTGCTTGTCAGCAAAGTGATAAAGGTAGTCCCTAAATGTAGTAGTAGTAAACAATTGGCATCACTCGTCTGGATCGCGCTATGTTAAGAAGCCAAAGAAAACTGTCGCATTGGTCGCCTGCTACCAAAATTCTTTGACTATAAGGTCTGTTAGCTTGACTGGACAGGTAAAAAGATGACGAGTGTCATGGGAACCGTTTGAACATGCTGATATCTTGTGAGCTCGTGTAGAATACACTTAGGTGTGTTGGCACAGCTTCCTTAAGGATGCAGGCGGTGGACTGATCGACTTCTTCTGCAGTAACTTCACCACGGGCATCACGCTAGCATTGAGAGTGTCAGGCTTTGTAATTAGTGTTTAGGCCTCCAAGATTGAGTCTGTGTCGTTGAAAAGGTGGATAATTGTAGGCACGTAGCCGGTTAATAGCTGATGGCTGGGTGGCACTTATGCAATGTAGATCTAGATCTCAGTCTCGCCTGGTTTTACGGCGATTGCTTGAAATTCGGCTGCAGTGTCTGAAGTTAGAGTGGCAGGAGGATCAACAAGTTGGTATGGTATGGACTTGTATATAAGAAAACACACGCCGCCATCTTTCTTTGTGATCTCTGTCACGACGTGTGACACTGTATTCGCCAATATTGCATAGGTTGGACCTATTTGATGGTTTCATTCCTTGCATGGCTACTAGTGAGATCTTCTTCTCCACCATAAAACGGTGGAGCTTTTCAGACGTCTTTGTGATTCTGTTTATGTTGAGTGGTATGATGTTAAACAAGCTGCTACAGCTTGTGGTATGGTGGGCTTCACAACTGTAGCTATGGCCGCTAGTGCAGTGCCGTGAAATAGGTAGTGCAGGAGACAGCATGGCCGGTGATGCTGGTACCCGTGTATTAGGTGGTGAAGGGGAAGGACCCAACTGTTGACAACAAAGGCCTTCTAAGATCTTATGGTATTTTCAAACACTGGAGAGTTCGGAGCATGATAAGTTTATCCACTCATAGAAATTGTTGCATTGCACTGAAGTCTTATTTTTTTTCTTATCACATGGTTGCAAACAGGACATGTCTATGGTCTGGAGCCAGGATTCGGTCCAATGCCGGCTCTAATCAACAGAATACGGAGCAGGAGGAGCGACACAGATTGCTTCTGTAGCCAAAAAACAGGCCAATTTATCTTCATAATGCGTTTTGGTGTTGACGACCTGTGGACGTCGAGCCGCCGTTGCTGGTGCTGGTCGACGGGTAGCTGTCGCTTCGTAGAAGCAGTCGTCTTTGAAAGCCGTAGCCTCTAAATAAAGTTATTATATAAAACAAAGACTAATCAGTTTTTTATAACAACAGATGAAAAAACGTTGCCATTTAACAATAACCAAGGTCAATAGATCAAGTAAAATTTTGGGGTGAGACAGGAATGCATTTTAACTCTAATGCTATTCAGCTTTATTCCGCCATTGCTGCCTTCAAGTATACGAAAGTAGAGAATGGGGTCAGCTTCCCTACTCCCTAAAATCCTGCTGGCTACAGAAATCTCAACGGGAGAACAACATAAGCCAAAGTTGGAAGAGAATTATCTTTTATCTCGAAGGCGAATGACGTCAACTGTTGGAATTCTTTGATCTGTGTAAGCCGCACGGGTAACTAAGCCTACTAAGAAAATTAGAAGCACAAATGCTGAAATTATACTATAAAGGCCTTCAGCCCTTACACTAACAATTCAAGTTAAAGTTAGCGGGGAAGAGTTGGAACAAAGTAGCTGATTAAAGTATCTCAATGTGTTTATCACTCACGATAATAGAACAAAATAAATTTTAGCTTGAATTTGCTTAGCTGCAAGCACTTCTACAAAACGGGGTAAGGTTTGGAAAGAGAATAACCTACCTCTAAGGATTAAAGTAAACTGGTTCGTATTACTGTCACCTTTCGAACATTATACGGCTCTGAATTATGAACCCTATACAAGAAAGAGGACAAAGAGCGAAGTTTTTTCTAAGAAATGCTTATGTAGAATCTTGAAACTTTTATGGAAAAAAACAACACGTGATTATCTAAAGGATGAAATCTAGAAACGATATATCTATCTTAAAAGTTTACTTTAAATCATTAAATAGTGGAAACTAAAGTGGTTTGGATACGTGATAGAGAAGGACCAGATATCGCGCACCACAACCATACCTGAACAACGAGAAGGGAGGCAGAAAAGGAGACCGAAGCAATTAAAAAAAGGGATGTATATCGATGGTTCCACTAACGTCATCAAAAGGGGCTCTGGTCATGGGTGATGACAATAATGATGATGAGGATGATGATGATGCTTTGCAGCAACTCATTAAACAAAACATTACTTTTACTAATATTTTTGCCAATGTTCGTTACAGGGTAGCTCTGTGGTTGTTTAATTATTTTAATGGTAATCTGGTTGTACTCGTTAGAAGTCTCTTTCTATATATTGCTCCAATTTCCTTTGGGTGACTTGTGATAATACTTTACTGACATTAGAAATTAAGGTGATTTTTTGAGGTAAAAAGTTTTAAACCCTTACGTTGGTAAGAAATTAATTTCTGGAATCCTCTAGTCATGCAGCTAACAAATATGTTTATTTTCACGAAAGTATGAGGGACTAGACTGACTCTCTTTTCGACAGAGATCTCCACTCTTACAGTATTTTGTACTTCTGTTAATATTATTTCTTGATATGTTAAACAAATTTCAGCCAGGTTACACTTTTTAGATGTCATTGCTGCTATTTCTACTTTCCAGCTTGAAAGGCTTCTTTCGTAGATGGCCATTCCTGGTATGTACATTTTCAAATTAATCTGTTTCTTTTCTCTTTGATAAATTTTTCTGTTTAAGAATTGAACTTGTACATGTTTTGAAACACCAAATTTTGAACATGAATAGTTCAAGCAAATCAATATGTTAGGAAAATAAGAGTTTAAGTTTACATTTGAAATTATATTTTGAATAATACGTTGAAGGAAATTGTAGCCTACTGATAATTCAGTTGGAAAATAGATTATCGTGACTTCTACATAGTATAACTAAACGTTCACTTGTTTTTCTCTGTAAACTGTATTTTTTACATTTCTCTCTTCTTCTGGTTTATTAGACATGTTTTCTTGGTTTACTGACTATTTATAAGATCAATTAGATTTTAGATGATGTCTTCTAATTTATGTGGGGAGAAACAGCTACTAATTTCTGCATCGTACCTATTCTCGAGGATAACAAAATCAGAGTGTCCTGAGCCATTTTCAATGTGTTTTCTTCAGTTTTGGTCAAATATCTGCATAAAAGATGCGAAATAAGGTGTAAAATATTGACTTTTATATATATACTCCCTTACGAAAGTTTGGTTGAGCACTCTATCTGAGATAGGAACCTGTTGTTAGCGTAATGCAATGCTCACTGCGCATGCGTAGTTTGAGCACTCTGGCAGGATCCCACAATAACTCTTTAACCTGTGTTTGCTCCGGCAACATGGTCAGAGAGTTATGTCTCAGAAGCTCTGTGCTGCACTGACGAGTCCACTTCTTCTCACCTTCTCACCCGACTCCAGAGTAGGCGGTTGCCTGTCAGCGAGGAAGCGTCAGGGATGACCATCTGCCATGGTCGAGGTAGAGCTCAGTCGCGTTGACCTCTTGCCAGGTGGTGCCCTTCTCTGCAAGATATTCAGACAGATACTGGTGCCAGCGTTTTCGTGGCCGGCCACTTGGTCTATTGCCTTCAACTGCGTAATTGAAGGCTAGAGACAAGTGGTGGTCTGAGGGTCTCCTCTTGATATGTCCGTACCATTGTATTTGAGTGTTCTTGATTTTCNTGTAGCGAGATCCAACAAATACGAGGGTTGCAAAAGAAAACACTGCATAAATCGGCTAAGAGTAATAAGAGCAGATCTCAGATGTGGAGGAATAATAACTCTAAGATATGAAAAAAGGTTTCTGGGGCTAAGAGTGTCCGCTAATGATAAAATGTAGTGGAACCAATATGGAAGACTGATTGCAAATGTAGGAAGTTTCTACTATTACAGATGAAGTGCACAGTACATCATCTTAATATCCATGGACCTATATTCTGTATTTTGAAAGACTTTTAATTTGAGACTGGTAGTAGTGTGTTACAATATATAAAGCTGCATTCGCTCCTTCACTTTTGTGCTACCGGGCTTCGGTGAAAAAAATACTTAGTTCCATTTCTTGTTGAATATTCGGGGCGTACTCTACTTTTCATTTCTTCTGTACGTTTAACGTTACAGATTAACTCAGAGCGGTAATTTTTTTATTCAGTCTTCCGAAGTACAGTAGTCGCAGCACAATAAGAGCTGCTAATATTGTCGTTGTTGAACATTTGTACTGCAGAATAGTTAGCTGTGTCATTTGCGTATTCATCCTTGCTAGCGAGTGGTAGTTGCTAACAGAGTAAAAATGAATATGTGGATTGATAAATTCTGTGTTGCGCAATGGCGCAATATGTGATGCCGACGTAATGTAAATAAAAGAAGTAGCCTGTGGGAGACGTTGCACCGAGGAAGCCCGCAGAAGGATGCGAAGTAAATGGCAATGTCTTTTGAGGAGTCTTGCTATTCCTAAACCAACTCCAATATTTTAAGAGAGAATTCCATGCAGTACTTTGGCAGAGTCCATCTTGAGTAGGATCTTGGTTCAAAGCTATTTTCAAAATAGTTCTTGCTTTGCATTTTTCACAGATTGAAAGGACTGACACAGTAACACCTATCTTGGTAGGCTATAAGATGCCTATTTAGATGATGAAGTACTTAAAAGCAGAAATAACTACTCTACAGTACCAAGCAGAAGGTTTTCCTGAATGATAAAAACAGCCAAGGGGGGAAGTGCATGAGCTACCTTTAACTCCCGTTATGAAAAAACTCTTAGCTCCAATTGGATTTTATAATTTGTCCGTGGGAGCCAGTACCACTACATTACAGCTGAAATTGATACTTCCCCTATTGCTTGTAGGAAAAGCCCGGGAAAGTTTTTTAAAATTTCAACAAAGAAAAGCAAACATGTCCAGAATTATTCAAAGATGAGTCAAGTCCATAAGGGAGACTAGTGGAAAGTCTGGCAGTCCAGTTATCTTCTGCGTGCTTACAGGCAATAAAACCACCTTTGTTGCTCTGATCTGAAATGTATACCTTTGCATATTTTTCAAAAGGATCTCAATGTATTTACTTCACGTATTACAAGGAAACAGAAATCGTTTGAAAGCAGCTTTCATTCCATTTGCAAGAGAATTTTAGAAATCGGGAGTAGTGGTACATAAAAATACCGAAATTTGGATTCTGACAGCCAAAAAATACATTTTTTGCATGTTCCTCACAAAGGCTAACCCACACCTGTTGGTGCAAACAGGTATCTCCTGGAGTGTTCTCCTCAGTGATATGAAAATGATAACCAACATGTTGGGCCCCCAACAATCCTCCAATTTTGTTGCCGGTTGTTAAGGGAACAGACAGCCTCGTTCTTCCATCGAAACCTCAGCTTGATCTTGTGCTGTTGTTTTAGCAACCAAATTGAAAATGGCAGACAAATATCACATCAACTGAATCTTGTGAGTGTGCGGAGTGTTCAACATTTTTATTGATGCAGTAGATATGGTATGTATATAAGATATGAGGTGCACATAAGATGTACAAATCGATATCTGTTGTCCTTTACCTTGTATCTTGCTAGGATTTTGTGGAGTTTTAAATGAGAAATTTTTAAAAGTAAGTAAGTAAGTATTTATCTGCCACAAAGAAAATACACAAAAAATGTACAAAGGTAAAAGCTAAAAACTTTGTACATTATGTCATTAGAAATAGTTAAAAAATAAGAGTAAACAGAAAGAAAAAAAAGAAAACATACAGGCGGGACGGTATTCTAGAGAAACGGTAGCAGGGATAACATAAAACAGATCGTGAAGACCTTATTTTCATTATGGCCCCTAAATTATTTATTCATTTCCCCCCAGTAACTGAGGTGCAGAAGATAACCCTTATCTAACTACTTATTTGTTATAGTGGTCTTAATATTTCAGGAAGTCCTGATATCTTTATTCCTTTAGTGAAACGAATTTAAGAGTGAAAAAGAGGACTGCAGAGGGGAAAAAATAAAGAAGGAAGAACCTTACTTTAGAGAAAAATTACTACTTTTAACGGTTCTCAGCAAATTAATTGTGGTATTGTAATAGCTGGTGTAACATTGATTGTTTTTTAAAGTTTCCTTGTGTGGATATATTATAAAATTATATTTGATCGGCCTATCTTCTAGCATCCCCACCATTTTAATATTTCATAAAGAAAGGGTATTTTTTACTAAGTAATTTTTAACTCGAGATACAATTTGCAAGTTTAGTTAATTGTTTTGTTTTGGTCGAGAGATGTAATTACTCAGCAGTTGGCCATAGTCCAGAGCCTTTCCAGCTTCTGTATGGTAGTCTTTTCTAAGCGTGTTTGCAGTAGGTTTAAAAGTCTGCCTTTCATTTTCATTCCTTTCTTAGCAATTTTTAACACTAATATATCTACGTTGCTTCAGTTTTTGCCCTTCCGACTCGGTAATAAACTGATACCCCTCACAGTAGCATCTGCCTGGTTGGCCATTCACTCGTCTCCAGGTCGTATGGCTCCCTCCTTATATTGAATTTTTATATAGAATTTACTAAAATTTAATATGGAGACAACCAATGTGAGAAAAATATCAACCTTTTCGAAGAAGGCAACAGACAACAAGAGAGAAAAGCTGAATTTCATTCTTAATTCTCTGGGTTGTTTCCATAAGCCTGTCTAACAAACTAGACATAATTAGGAATTTTTCTAAACTCCAACTCTAAACTGTAGTTATAGTCAGTGCAGCTGTACGTTAACACACAAAGTAATGTTCAATATATTTTAGGCCAAAGGTGGGAAAAAAGGCAAAGCAAAACTATCTAAGGCGGAAAAGGAAAGGTTGAAGAAAGAAGAGGCAGAGAGAAAGTTACAAGAAGAAGGTAACTGAAATAAATGTTCATGTCTTTTGTCTTTAGTTACATTAAATTTTTTCTTTCCTTTTTTTCAGGTATGTGCAGTAGTCTAATAAATAGTCTTGTTTTACTTACCAGTATGATACAGTTATACAGTGGTAAAACTACAACAGGTTACTGGTATGTGTTGAGATATACTGGGGCAAACTAGGATACCGTGGAGGAAAAATTTACTGAGATTTTTGAATAACTTCCATATTTTTTTATGGTATTGATGAATGTATCATGACTTGTGTTGGCAGGCGTATCAGTAATTCTTTCCATCCTTGGTGGACATAGGTAAGAGAGGGGAGAGGGGTAGTTAAACTGAGTAGAAGCAGGTCATAGTTAAAGTCAGTGAAAATTTGTTTTACTTGATTTGAAAATGGTGGAATTTGGCTTTGTGTTGGGAAAATTGATAATTTATTGGTGAATTTACTTGAGTATATTAGAATTTTTCTCCTTTTTCTTGGCACCCTGTGATAACAAGAAAGGAGGTTGTTGGTTGCTAAATATTTAGTTTAATGTTCTTATCATCATTGCCTCCATAGCTATGTTATTAAGAGGCTAGATAAAAAAATATAGACATAGACCTTTGCTGGTTTGAGTTTGTGTCATAGCAAAGACATAGGTTTCTTTGGTTTTTACGTTTTATATTCAGATTATGGCAGAGTTTTTCAATTGAAATGATGTATAATGTTGAAACATTTTAATACTAACATAACTAAGACTAGCAGAGCTTACTCATAAAGATAATAGATGTACTAAGAGATTTTTCTTTCTCTCTCTCTTTCTTCATCCATCTGGCTATCTATCCATCTATCTATCTATCTATCAATCTATCTATCTATCCATCTATCTATCTATCTATTTATCTATCTATCTATCTATCTATCTATCTACTTATCTATCTACTTATCTATCTGTTTTTCTATCTATCTATCTACTTATCTATCTACTTATCTATCTACTTATCTATCCATCTATCTATCCATCTATCTATCTATCTATCTATCTATCTATCTATCTATCTATTCACCCATTTATCCATTCACCCATCTATTTTGTACTCTGTTATTAAAATTTCATGTATTTATGTCTTCTTTTTTATTTTTATCAGGAAAGGCCAATTCTTTAAAAGACAGGAAGGCAAGTTGTAAACAAGTAGCCTTTCCTGACTTTCTATAGTTACTGGAACTTACTGAATTTCAAGACTTTACAAGATGAGGCTTGAAGCTTTTTGTTGAAAATGGAATACATAATTCCTTGACACTTAGTATCTACCTATTACATATGATTTTGATTTGCTACATTGATTTAGTCTTTTTTCTACCAGATATACTAATTTTGTTTTAATAATGCTTTGCAGAGGAAGCAAAGTTAAGAGCTGAGCAGGAGTTAAGAGAAAAGGAAGAAAGAGAAAGACAAGAAAAGGAAGAAAGAAGGTTATTCGAGGAAAAGGTATTGATTTAATCATAATGTAATCCAAATTTTTAAATTATGATATCAATTAAAAAATAAATTGCTCATGTGCATGAGTTTTAATATGATTTTTATTTATTATGAATGATTATTTGCCAGTTTCATCCTTCATCACTGCCAAACCAATGGGCTGAACCTGGCCATCTGGCATAATCCACAATGCCAACTAACAGAACACATATACATAGCTTTTCTATATATTTATTTCATTTTTTCTATATATTTATTTCATTTGGTGATCTAAATGAAAAAATGGCCATGTTGGAAGAACAGCATCTGGATTTGAGGGAGTCCATGGAGGAAATGGACATGGTGACCGAATAAGGAGGGTGAAAGAATTCTAGAGTTTGGACTTGCCATGGACATGTCGGTGGCGAATACTATTTTTAAGAAAAGGAATAGCCATCTGGTAACCTATGAGTCTGGGACAGCTATGACTCAAGTGGACTACATTTTGGTAAAGACAAAAGACAGGAAGTATTTGCAAGATGTAAAAGTGATACCTGGGGCAGAATTTGTTACCCAGCATAAGCCAGTAATTTGTGACTTCAGGATTAAGAAAGTACACAAAGTGAAAAGAAAGTATATCCCAAGGAGAAAGGTGTGGAGACTAAATGATGGACAAGTAAAACAGGCCTTTGAAGATCAAGTGAATGGAATTGTGGG
>RDPX01000091.1:304884-328512 GCA_003991215.1 Morbakka virulenta | reverse complement strand
AACAGGAAACGATTTAGTGACTAGCACTTCGCAAAACGCAAAGTTATTTCAAATGTCTGCGAATCGTTATTCCCGAAAAACAATGACTATATGATTTTAATGACTAGTTTTGATTTTAACATTTGCGCCTCATTGAAGAACATATCGCGCAATTCGAAGATTGTTTTTTACCCAAGTTTTTGTCTGTTTATAGCTTTTTGCCCTTATTGATATTTTACTTTCATTTTCTATTTTGTAGGTCCTACACTGATAACAGAAATTTATTTTTTTGATGTAGTCAACCTCGTTAAATATGAAATATAACCATAACCAAATAAAAATCCGATGCTAAATATTTGTTTTTTCATGCTTTAAAGTTATATAGCCTAACAAAAATATTCAAGTAAGATTTTTCTTCTTCTTCTTTTGGCTTATCCCGTCAGGGTGCACCACAGCGGACTAGTGTTCAACTGGTGTCTTCTGCAGAAAGCCCAACCATCTTCATGTCCTCGTTCACCGAGCCTGAGAATCTTCTTTTCACCCTCCATCCCCATTTTCTCTTCCCTGGTGGTAGCACGTTCATCACTCTTCTGCCTATATACTCCTCACCTTTCCTCATTACATGGACAAACCACCTTAATCTCAATTCCCTGATCTTATCACCGAGTTTGGCCACTCCTAGAGTGCCTCACTTGATGCCATAAGATTCAAGAAACCTTTCTTTAAAAGCATTTGCTTTTCTGACAAGAACATTTTGCCTACCGTCACTGGAGTATGTTTGTGAAGCTGTTTTGTTTCCTAATTAGAACCCTGACCCAGTAAATGTCATTATAGTTATCGAATGAAATAATTAATATACTTCACAAATCTTATAAAAGTATATAACGATGGGTTAACAGCTCAACCACTCTAACATAGAGTGATAAAAAGCAAATGAAATTGCTAGAATGCAGAATACAAATTTTCTTGCGAAAAAATCTCTGCTTCATAATCTTCATTATTTATATAAAACGAAATTAAAAGTTTCCAGTCTACTTTTTAAATCCGAATAATGTTGTTTTATTTTTTCAAGTGGGACAGGTTTATGCGCTGTGATGGGAGGCCGGATCCGTTATCAGTCAAGGAGCTGAATACATATATCAATTTGTGGAAAGAGGATATTTCAGCTAAAGCAATCGAAGAAGTTTTAGAAGAATGTGAAGTTACTTTGGAGGTAAGAGGGCAAGGTTATTTTTCTGTCAAGAAAATGATGTAAAAAGCATGTCTTAATGACGTTGCGAGGGCGGTGCGAAATGACAGCAACACTGTCGGGTGGATTTTTGTAAGTACTCCATGTCTAATCGCCACTCATATCCTTTCGTATAAGTAATAGGTACTATTGCCAGGCAAATTGACTAATTGGGTGTGACCTCTTAATTCGAAAAGATGAAAATATGGTAATAGGAAGTTTTAATCAAGTGTTTTAAGAAGTCATTCCAAGAGACCGCCCAAGATTCTCTTGGATGAACAGTTAGTATTGAGGCGACAGATTTGTACTTCAATAGTGTGTTGACAGCAATTTCAGCAGCATGACGACAAGCAGAAAAGATCAAATCCTATGAAAAACAGCTCAGTTACCGTGTTTCGAGAAAAAGGGATTCAGTTCCGTGCAGTTAGTTAAGTAGAAAGTTGTAATATCAACAACAACAACAACAATAGCAATGATTGTGTGACCAATCTAGAGCAATCATGAAAAATGGATGGCTATCGGAGTTGGAATTGGATAATATCTGAAGGATGATTGATGCAGATAACAACCGTGAGAATGAGACCGTTATGGAAGCTGAGGTGGAGCAATCAGAAAATGTCGAAAGTGGACCTGATGAGGGAACTGATCATATCTTGCGTGAAGCATACGAGGATATTGCCAATCCTATTCCGAATGTTGAAACACTGGGCGAGGAAGCACAACTGATCATCGTTTAACTACAGGAAATTATGATTGAAGGCAGAGATACCAGTGTTATCTCTTTTACGAAAGTTGATATAAAGAATCTGAATAGACTTACGGCTAGGATAAACAGGGTTATTAGTCTCATTGAAACAACGAACATACTCCAAACAAACAAACTAATCAAAGTTGCGGTGTGGGTGGGTAGCGGATCAGCTTGGTCTCAAAACGTACAAAAGAGGGATAAAACAAGAACCTTGGCTAAAGAGAAGCATCGAAGGTGATAGAAAACAGCTGAAAAAGGATGTTAGCTTCCTAGAAATATTGAAAAAGGGTGACGTTTGAGTTTGCCGAGAAGGCATAGCTAAATTTGTGAAGGAAAAATACCGAGTAGAACGGAAAGGGTTAATAACTGTGGTTGAAGAAATAAAGCAAAGAAGCCTCGCCAAAGCTGCCAAAATCACTGGATACGAGCAAAGAATAGAGCAGTATAGGATAAACAGATTGTTTGATATTGATCAAAAGAATGTCTGCAATGAGTTAAATGGTCTGACAGGAAGCAGTGACGGTCATATTCTAAATGCTGAGGAAAGTAAGACCTTCTGGAGTGAGATATGGAGTGAAGAGAAAGAGCATAATAAGGAAGCTGATTTGTTGAAGGGAATGAAAGGAGAGATGGGGAAGGTGAAGCAGATAAATATATTGATTAATAAGAACAAAGTCAATAACCAATGCAAAAGGTTGCCCAACGGGGAAGCACCGGGACACGATGGAGTGCAAGGTTTTTGGATAAAGAGACTCAATAAGCTGCATAGCAAAATAGCGTTTTAGTTGAATGAACTGCTAGAAGGAAAGAAACACACACCACCCTAGATTATATATGGTAGAACTGTGCTGTCAAAAAGATGCAGCCGAGGGAAATGTAGTTGATAAAATTAGACCAATTACTTGCTTGCTACTCATGTGGAAGTTAATGACTGGTGTAATATCAGAGGAGATGTACTGCTTTCTAGAAAGTGGGAACTTACACCTAGAGGGAAAAAAAAGGGTGCAAGAGAGGGACAAAAGACCAACCATTGATTGATAAGGCGATACTTAAAGGTTGTAAGAACAAAAAGACAAATCTAGCTATGGCGTAGATTGGTTATAGGAAATCCTGCGATTTTGTCCCCCATGTCTAGATCTTAGGGTGTCTTGAGATATATGGTATTGCTGGAAACATCAGGAGTTTTATTGAAGAAAGTATGAAGTGATGGAAACTTCTCTTGACTTCCAATGGGTCCGATCTGTGTAAGGTGGATGTCAATCAAGGTATATTCGAAGGAGATAGCCTTTCTCCATTGCTTTTTGCCATGTGTATGATCCCACTCTCCTTACGCGAACCAAAAGTAAAGGCATCCTAGAAATTGTGCCAGAGAGAATACAAACTAAACCATTTACTTTTTATAGATGACCTAAAATTCTTTGGGAAGAACGAAAACCAAATAGACAGCCTGGTGCAAACAGTGTATCGATTTAGTTAGGACATCGGTATAGAATTCGGTTTAAAGCTGTGCGCAGTAGTTGTTCTGAAGAGAGGGAAAATGGTTGGGTTTGAAGGAATCTATCTGCCGAATCAAGAATTAATGAGAGAAGTAGATGAAAAGGGGTATACTTACCTTGGTATCCTTGAACTGGATTAGATAAAAGAACAGGAAATGAAGGAAAAAGTGTGAATGTGTGTGTTTATGGCATGAGAAGCAAAGTTCTTTTGCAATCAACCATCACGTTTTCAAGCTCTTGTTGGTGGGCATAGATGGTGCCAATGCTCATGACCTTCTTGATTAGCATGTATAATGGATTCTGTGCAACAATTACTAACTCAGTCCGCCAGGTCAATGGTACGCTTGTTATCCAATGCAGGTAATCAGTGGAAAATATTTCACTATACTTTGGGGCTTTGAGATGTACTGATCGTACGTTAACATCAAACAGGTCACTGTAATCGAAGATATTCGAGCATGCATATGCGAGATCATTAAGATGATTGTTTTTCCGATAAAAATAGACCTAGATATCAAGATTACAAAAATGGGTACCTTAGTATAACAGTAATACCTATAGTGATAGGCATGATCCACAAAGCAACTGACACATCACATAAAACTTACCGAAAAAGGTAAAAATGCCAAAAAAATGGACAGATTGGTTCAATGAGGATATTAAAGATAACCCTACTTTACAAAAAACGATATCAATGAGTACTGTCGTTCACTCTTGAACGGATTACTTTGTATCTATTGATGAATAAGAAGCTTTAAAGAAACTTGAAAAGAAAGGCCTATTAGAAAAGCTGACATCTTGACCTGTCAGCTATCAGCATCAGATTTTGTTGTCAAAATGTTTCTTCTTTCATAGATCATTGGTCAAATTCAGAAAAATATCAAGATAAATGTAACTGACGAAGATCACAATGAGACTCTTACCGAGGTAACGTAACATAAAATTTTGTTATGGTCTTGTTATGGTTAAAAAATTTCTGCAGCGTCTTAAATATTATGTTTTACATCTTATTGTAAATATACTAGTCGGCAGACGAACAACTTTGAATTTTTTCATTGCTTGTAAATTTCATATTATTATATTCTCTATTACTTTTGAACGTTGTGAAGGTTATTTTGATAGCCTTGGTAACAGAGATAATGTACATTGGACCATGAGGGGATGCCAGTTTTTAAGTTTTGGTGAGGTGATAGTAGGTATTTAGCTTTATGTTGCATGCACTTTTTTACAAGCTTATCAGGTAGGTCTCAACCATTTTAAAGTGCAAGTTCCGTTGCAAAGGTGGTTGAATATTTGCCCTGGGGGCTCATATGCTGAACGTCAAGGATATAGAAAAGCACAAGCCCATGTTTTTAGTTTATTATTAAGTACTAGCAGAATACCTGGTTTCGCCAGGGTATTCCCTAATGTTTGTTTTTGTACCGACTTTTGGATAACTTTTTTTAGGTTCTTTTTCAGTCCTCTTATTGTGTTAATTAGGGATCCCTATAGTTGCTTATCAAGTTTTGTCGAAATTGGAGCTTTGAAATGTTAAAACAGTCCACCTTCCGGCTTTATAAGGACACTTCCTTTTGGCTGAGGTCTAGCCTCCCGAAAAGTTTCGCTGCAATCGGAGGTCTGTACGACTTGAAACAGCTCTACTTCCTGTCCAGAAAAGCCACTTCATGTTTTATGAAGTCACTTTATGTGCCCCTATTTTCTCCCCTGCGTTCTTGGTGGCCCAAACCGCCCCACTTCCTGTTTAGCTGGTCTTTCCCGGTTAGGCGAGGTCACTTCCTGTTCTATTTTAGTCCATCCGATGTCTGTCAGGCTGAGTTATAGCCCCGCGCAAAGTTTCGCTGTAATTGCAGGTCTCTAAGGCCGGAAACAGCTCTATTTCTTGTCCAGAAAAGTCACTTCCTGTTTCATGACGTCATTAGCTGTGCCCCTATTTTCCTCCTTGCGTTCAAATGCAGGTTTCATCCAAATTTGGTGTCGATCGGACATATACTGTGCCTCATAGTCAGCTAAGTGTCTTTAAAATGCATATTTGATCCTAACGTTACTTCCGGTTTAGTCATGTCACTTTCGGTAGGCCTAAGTCATTTCCTGGATGTTCCTCCATGTTCGTGCCAAGCTTGGCTGGGATTTGCCGACCCGTTTGGACGCCAACCTTGAACACACAGACAGACAGACAGACAGACAGACAGACAGACAGACAGACAGACAGACAAACATTAGCGCTTTATATATATAAGATAATACCAAGAAACCTTTTGCCACAAGAACGTAAAGTCAGTTAACTAAGATACAGAGTAAGTAGCTACATCACTTGTAAGGGAAATAAGACTTAAAAATCACTATCTACTTTATAGCATTTTCATTTTTGTCAGTACTTCCTGTACCTATTATTCTTTTAAGCTGTCTGCTTTATGTGTCAGTTTGTTTCATAACAGCTAAAAGATTTTAAGCTAGTTCATAACTGTTTAGGAAATTTATGTGTGCTCTTGTTTTCAGGTACTTTCGAACCGTTTTTATTCTGCCATAGGTCCCTTATGGGTTAGATGAGACAACTGGAAAATACATATATTAAACACACACCCAATAACATCTTTTTCTCATACCATTATTTTCCTTTACTTCTTGAAGTCCTGTTTGGGTATGTATGCAAAGAAATATAGTGGTAGTAGATTAGTATGATATGGCTCGNATGTACATTGGACCATGAGGGGATGCCAGTTTTTAAGTTTTGGTGAGGTGATAGTAGGTATTTAGCTTTATGTTGCATGCACTTTTTTACAAGCTTATCAGGTAGGTCTCAACCATTTTAAAGTGCAAGTTCCGTTGCAAAGGTGGTTGAATATTTGCCCTGGGGGCTCATATGCTGAACGTCAAGGATATAGAAAAGCACAAGCCCATGTTTTTAGTTTATTATTAAGTACTAGCAGAATACCTGGTTTCGCCAGGGTATTCCCTAATGTTTGTTTTTGTACCGACTTTTGGATAACTTTTTTTAGGTTCTTTTTCAGTCCTCTTATTGTGTTAATTAGGGATCCCTATAGTTGCTTATCAAGTTTTGTCGAAATTGGAGCTTTGAAATGTTAAAACAGTCCACCTTCCGGCTTTATAAGGACACTTCCTTTTGGCTGAGGTCTAGCCTCCCGAAAAGTTTCGCTGCAATCGGAGGTCTGTACGACTTGAAACAGCTCTACTTCCTGTCCAGAAAAGCCACTTCATGTTTTATGAAGTCACTTTATGTGCCCCTATTTTCTCCCCTGCGTTCTTGGTGGCCCAAACCGCCCCACTTCCTGTTTAGCTGGTCTTTCCCGGTTAGGCGAGGTCACTTCCTGTTCTATTTTAGTCCATCCGATGTCTGTCAGGCTGAGTTATAGCCCCGCGCAAAGTTTCGCTGTAATTGCAGGTCTCTAAGGCCGGAAACAGCTCTATTTCTTGTCCAGAAAAGTCACTTCCTGTTTCATGACGTCATTAGCTGTGCCCCTATTTTCCTCCTTGCGTTCAAATGCAGGTTTCATCCAAATTTGGTGTCGATCGGACAAATACTGTGCCTCATAGTCAGCTAAGTGTCTTTAAAATGCATATTTGATCCTAACGTTACTTCCGGTTTAGTCATGTCACTTTCGGTAGGCCTAAGTCATTTCCTGGATGTTCCTCCATGTTCGTGCCAAGCTTGGCTGGGATTTGCCGACCCGTTTGGACGCCAACCTTGAACACACAGACAGACAGACAGACAGACAAACATTAGCGCTTTATATATATAAGATAATACCAAGAAACCTTTTGCCACAAGAACGTAAAGTCAGTTAACTAAGATACAGAGTAAGTAGATACATCACTTGTAAGGGAAATAAGAATTAAAAATCACTATCTACTTTATAGCATTTTCATTTTTGTCAGTACTTCCTGTACCTATTATTCTTTTAAGCTGTCTGCTTTATGTGTCAGTTTGTTTCATAACAGCTAAAAGATTTTAAGCTAGTTCATAACTGTTTAGGAAATTTATGTGTGCTCTTGTTTTCAGGTACTTTCGAACCGTTTTTATTCTGCCATAGGTCCCTTATGGGTTAGATGAGACAACTGGAAAATACATATATTAAACACACACCCAATAACATCTTTTTCTCATACCATTATTTTCCTTTACTTCTTGAAGTCCTGTTTGGGTATGTATGCAAAGAAATATAGTGGTAGTAGATTAGTATGATATGGCTCGTGATAAAGGTTTGCAAACCTTTCAATTCAGGGTTACAAACAGCATGTTACCTTTCATCATAAGATATAGTATTCCCAGGAATTTTAAGCGCCAGGGGACCCATTTTTAACACAGGTTACTTTCTTGAAAAGACATGACCGATGCAAAATTTTTTCTTCCGAAGGAAGGTCTTACAAGAATAACGGGAATGACAGAAAATTGAGCACTTGTTTCACAATAAAAATCCATTTTCTATTCATTTTAAAACATTCCTTCCTGTGAAGCAAGGTTAATATTTTCAGGAGCTTGAAAAAAAAAAGGACTGATATAATTTTTTTAATGTGGCGAGTGTTATTTTTGATGATCATATTTTGGTTCTTACAGCTTAAGGGATTCTTTCCATAAACTTCACTTGCTTTTTCTTAATTTTCTGTAGGCCGTGCAAAGACTACAAGAGCTGATTTTTGAAAAAATTGACTTTGCTACTTTCCAATTATTAAAATCGCCACTGAATTTTATTGATCAGGATACATTAAATATCACACATACTGCAAGAAGTAAACACATTACAGTTTGTGTATGGGGAAACACTGCAAAGAACCCCAGGTAATTTCATTTTACATTAATTGTAGCTATGCCGTTAAGTATGAGATTAATACAGACAGTCATATCGATATGTACACTTGGAAAGACTGCGCGTAAGGGTACAGCTATAAAATGTTTGATGTGTTATGGTTTGTCACATCTTAGCTCTGGTGATTTGATTGAAATGTTTGTCTTCACTTGCAATTTCCTTATTCAACTCAGTTATGTTCTTTGGTGAAGACGACTAGTTAAATTCATGTAAGGAGGTCTCATGCATTGCAACGCATAACATTTTGACTCGTGATTGTCCAAAAAGACTTACTTTGTTTTAAATCCTTTCTGGACACTAGGCATGTGCAGGAAAATCGGAAACATCACAAACATTTGATACGATTAGCATCTGATCATGTTATGTCCTAATCGTATTAAATCCAATAGTTTCCGTGTACCGCCTTGTTCAAACAAGCAATTCAGTACACCGGCAATCTTATGAAATGTCACAGTAAGCGCATCATGGTAAGAGAAAAGATGACACTGAAAACCACAAAGACGACAGTATTCAAGATGGAAAGTAAGGTGATGGTTAGGGCCAATAAAAAGTGTACTCCTTACAACGAAAATATATCAGAGCAGTTTTTTTCTTGAATCGAAGATGGATTTCTTGGGGAGGAGGGTGGGAATACAATAGAAACGAAATTGGTATGTATCCATCAGTAGATTTAGGGGAAATTGGTTATAAACTTAAAGAATATTAAGCCAAATAAAAAGATGTGGAGCAGAGATAATTTTCTAGGCAATAAAGATGACTTTTAGAGCATTGTATTAAGTACAGTTTTGGAAGCAAACAAGGACTCCGGGGTGGACTTATAAGCCAGAATACAGGAGGACACAGTTTTGTAGATACAGTTATCTTTCCTTGTGGTAAGAATTGACATTGATCTATGACCGAGGGCATAAAAACTAACGGAAATGCAATATCTACATTAACAACCTTTTGTTTAAATTACTAATGGAAATTTTGCTGACCAGGTTTAGATTCGAGCCTGTAATTCCTACTTCCAAATTTTTCGGATGTGGGTACCTTGTGCTCCTGCTGGTGCTTAGTTTAGCGTAATCTCTGTTGGTCTATTTACTGTTCAAAAAGACGGTTATTTTTAACTTGAGCATAATAAATAAATAATATTAAATATTAGATGTTAAAGATATGATATAATGTCATTCATTCACTGTGGGTTTTTTTTATACTTTTAGAGTAAAGGTTGTTGAATTTCCTGAAGAAGGTTTCACACTTAACATTCCCAAAAATTTATCCGTGGCAGATGTGGCTGTGCGAGCTATTTATGTTGAGTTTGATTTTCTTTCTGAGAAATCGCCAACGTTTTACTTGAAGCAGAAAAGTAAAGACGATGCTTGTAAACCAGAAGAAAAGAAAAGTGAGGTAAATAATCTTGTTTGTCTTGTTAATACGCGATGTTTTCTTTTTGTCATTACATTCATGAGTTCCTGTTTCTTATTGAAGTCAGCGTGGAGAGTATTAATTTTTTGTTGTTATTGAATCAGCATTTCGATTGTTGTAGAGATGATTAAACAGTTATATCATTACAAGAAGGCCTGAGTAAACTTCAGTGGTTCACTGTCAGAACCAATATCAGTTGATAATGGTGTAAAACAGGGTTACATACTGGCTCCAACTCTTTTCTCAATCTTCTTTGCTGTGATGCTTCTAAATGCTTTTGAAGTTTGTGATATAGGGGTAAGCATACGATTTCGAACATCAGGCAACCTTCGGCGTCTCAATTCGAAGTTAATCTTGTTCGTATCCTTTAGTTAGCAAACTCTTACATGCTTGCAAAAAATTTGCCCTCGCCATCAGTTTTAAGAAAACGTACGTTATGTTTTTACCTCCAGTTGGAGTGCCATATGCTGAGCCACATATTCTACTTGATGGGAAATGGTTAAAGGTCATTGATAATTTTGTTTATCTTGGTAGTACACTGAGTAGGGATTTGAGTCTAGATGCTGAAATAAATTACAGAGTAGCAAAGCCAGCTCTGCTTTTGGTAAGCTGGAAAAACGGGTATGGTCGGATCGGGGAATTACATCAAAGACAAAGATTAGTGTTTGTAAAGCATTCGTACTTACGTCTTTGTACTTACGGCTCAGAAACTTGGACTGCATGTAGGCGACATCTCAAGCTTTTGGAAAGGTTTCATAAGGTTAACAGACCTTTCCCGGAGATTAAGCGTTTCTAGCGATGGGTAAGGGATGATCATGGCATTTACAGATTGTGTCATATCCTCGAAAAACAGTAAATGCAATTGAAATCTGGTGCAAGGAATACTATATACTATTTCAGAAAGTTCTTCAGAAGTGAGAAAGACTTTTCGCAGATAAATCTGTCTTGCAGTGACAACCTTGCCATCACTTCTTTCTGTAAGTATAAACTGACCTGCACCAAACGTATGGAATGGACAGGAATCAGTTGTCAGGTGGCTTCTGAGTCACAGATATTCACTGTATCAACATTTATAACGTTGCCTCTAGAGCCTACCTTATTAAAATTTTTAATAAATCACTGCTGGTCAGTAGTGATGTAGTTTTACATAATTAAACATGCAGGGCAGAACTTGTGACCTCCGATGATTACGTGGGTGGATTTTAGCAATGTGTTGAAACGACCACATGCAATGGTAACTGTAAACAGGCCCAATGATATATGAATGCAGGATGGAAATGCTGAAATCCCAATAACTAATTTCAGGTCACAGGCAAAAGTTGGTCACTGCAAAGGACCCATGTACGTGAGGATTTGTCAGATACTAAAATGGTCTTTGTTGAGATGTCCCTGATTTAAACAAAATATCTTTAACGCCGTTCTGACTTGTCTTTTCTTTACTCACCATCATTCAAAGTATGGGACCAACTCTTTTAGTTTTCCTTAGTATACGTATTTTAGCCACAACTAGTAACATTTCCTACCTCCTTGACCTTACCATTGAATGTTTTCGTTTATTTTTAGGCCGGAAAGTAGACATAATCAGTTTTCATTAAGTATTTTTATACCTCTGTATTAAAAGTAAACTGGCATTATACTCAGATTTTACGAATACAGTGCCAAGGATAGACTTTTCCCAGAAATACCTTCGCCGGAAATAAAGGTCATACCCTCAAACCAAGTAACACTAGATGTAAATTTTCTAAATTCAGTCGTAACCTTTCCAACTATTCTTTATTTTTTTTGTCAATAATATCTTTTTTACTAGTCGAGAGTGAGCATCGAGGAGAATGCGGAACAAGATAAGCCAGGCAGCACCTCATTATCTGGTGAACAAGTAAGTATAATAAGCTTCTTTAATGTCGTGTTGGCGCGTGCCTTGTGATGGGTTTCGTACACTGGTGTTACGAAAGCGTATAAAAGCAGTCGTAATTCCTCCTCTGGTAAGTTCTCTTGGTGGCATCTCTGGTTACGTACAGTGCAGATGTCGTAAACTGCTTCAGATTCCTGATACAAAATACTTTTCTGAACAAGACATTTTGGCAATTTTGGAGTTCTTACATAATTCGTCAGGGTTTGTAAACCGTAAAACAAAATATTCAGTAGAGATTTTCGTCTCACTAGGACTTCTATACAATCTACTTGCGCCATCGGTGCGTGTCCTTCACCAGGTCATTTTTGCAACCATATTTTTCACTAAAAAATAGTACGTGGCCGTGATACCCTCAGGTAATGTTTGGAATCCAGTTAGGTGCAGAAATATGTTTTACTTTTCTACAATTCAAAATCCTCTCCATCTATATTAGATAATTTTCACAAATAACTTGTTTATAAGGTCTGGACTACTGATAACTTTCAGGTAGAAGCTTGGAAGAAACCTAACTGCGTATAAACGGGTTCTAAATTGATAGCACTTATTTGGAATGGTTCTGATTCGATAAACAACAGAGACGAGCGAAACCGTATGAAAAATGGTTTTAAAGGTGATGGTGGTGAAGTAGTGGAAAATTACCAGGAGAAATTTGTATTTTTACTGTTCCCTGCTAAAGAACTACTCTACTATACAAACCTTCAAAAAACCAACGGCAGTAAGACTGGAAACTATGGTGACCACCTAATTTACTCAACAACATTTCGGAAAACATTTAGTTTTAGGAGAAACAACTAATTTCCCTAATTACTGAAAATGGAATTTTTATTTTGGGAATATAGTGACCTTACTCTATTATATTTTCAATAGCCTCATCATCATCGTCATCATTTTAGCCGTTCACGCCACTGTTGGCGATTGGCCTCCACAATTTCCTCAACTCTACTCGGTCTTGTGCTTTCTGCATCTATGTTTTGCCTGCCCTCTCCTCAATTTCATCTCGCCATCTTCTCCTTGGTCTTCCCTTTATTCTGCCTCCTTCTCTTGGTCACCACTCTGTTGTCTTCTTGGCCCATCTGTTATTGATCATTCGGGATAGATGTCCTGTCAATTGACCTTTCAAATAACACTACCTTCTCGATGATGCCTCTAATTTTGGTCTTTGATCTTACAACTTCATTTCTGATCTTATCTTTCCTTGTGACGTTTAACATTGTTAACATTTTCCATACTCCTTTGAGCCACTGCAAGCTTTTGTTTCTGATAGTTGATCAGTGCCCATGTCTCTGCCCCATAGGTCACTGATGGTAGTATGACTGTGTCCATGATATTCCTTTTGAGGCACATTGGCATCCTCTTGTCTTTNCTAATTACTGAAAATGGAATTTTTATTTTGGGAATATAGTGACCTTACTCTATTATATTTTCGATAGCCTCATCATCATCGTCATCATTTTAGCCGTTCACGCCACTGTTGGCGATTGGCCTCCACAATTTCCTCAACTCTACTCGGTCTTGTGCTTTCTGCATCTATGTTTTGCCTGCCCTCTCCTCAATTTCATCTCGCCATCTTCTCCTTGGTCTTCCCTTTATTCTGCCTCCTTCTCTTGGTCACCACTCTGTTGTCTTCTTGGCCCATCTGTTATTGATCATTCGGGATAGATGTCCTGTCAATTGACCTTTCAAATAACACTACCTTCTCGATGATGCCTCTAATTTTGGTCTTTGATCTTACAACTTCATTTCTGATCTTATCTTTCCTTGTGACGTTTAACATTGTTAACATTTTCCATACTCCTTTGAGCCACTGCAAGCTTTTGTTTCTGATAGTTGATCAGTGCCCATGTCTCTGCCCCATAGGTCACTGATGGTAGTATGACTGTGTCCATGATATTCCTTTTGAGGCACATTGGCATCCTCTTGTCTTTTAGAAAAGTGCTATATTGGCCAAATCTTTTGCAACCTGACGTTATTCGTTGGTCGATCTCTTTAGCAGTGCCGTTCCCTGGTGTTAGTATTTATAGCCTACATAACTCAAATTATTACTTTGTGATGACAGAAATATTTCCCACTTGTCTCGCGTTCCTCTGTCGTAGATACCACAATCTGTATCACCAACAACCTTAATATTACCTTCACCACTACCACCACCACCATCATCATACTTCTCTTTACTTACATATCCTATTTTAATGGTTAAGTACCATACAACGCAGAGTGCAACTAAGTGTATAGAACTATGAACAAATGGCAGGAAAAAAACGCCACACAAAACAAGGTAAAACAAAGACACAAGAGTTAAACTTAGATTTAAAAACATTCAAGTCATATGATGTAGAAAAGCACTCAGAACCATGAGTCCGTAGGGAAAAAACTACAACCATAAAAAGATTTATTACGAAGAGACAGCAACTGCATTATGATAAAGACATCACACGATATGTAACAAACTGAGGTTATACCAATGAGGAAAGCTCATCAGAACACTTTCCATGGTAACACGTACTGAAAATACTAAGACAAGCCACATTCCGTCGGCGAAGCAAGGGTTTTAAAGTAGCACCACAATTTGGACATACAAGTTACAAACACGTCCCTGAACTCGATCAAGAACATGATGAGATTACGGAGCACCTATAAAGATATAGTAACAGTATTAGAAGCAAGAGCGGATGGTAGATTTGTATGGATACAAAATGGCCTCAGGCATAAGGTAATCTCCAGCACGATACAAAGAACCAACCTTGTCAGAAGCAGACATGCCGATAGATTAAAGAAAAGAACCCTAAGAAAGATACAAAGAAAGTGACAAATTAAGGATCCTCATTGATGAACACACCTAAAGAGGGGAGGCTACCCCACCAGGATTATCATTAGAATGCTCTTCCTTGAATATTGGACGAAATAAGGGCTCAGCTTTATATTGAATGACATCAGTTGTGTTTTAGGTGCATTGAAAGGAACAGACATATCCTTTACCTTCCTCTGACACCTTCAAGGTCAGATTCTAACGCTTCTACAAGTTTGACTTGTTCCTGCTGAGTTGCGTTGTGGTCAGTGTCAGAGTATAGGGTAGTATCACCAACCTAAATGTTGATAAAATAAAGCAAAAAGAAGATCATTCGTCCAAAGAAGAAAGAGAGTTGGACCAAAGATAGAACCTTGAGGAACGCCAGCGTTAAAGGAATACTCATCAGATGTAATTTCATCCAATGTGAATCGGATTTTACGATCTGGAAGAAAGAGCTGGAGAATTGCAAAGACACTTCTACATATACCATAACCAGAAACCTTTTGAAGCAAGTCAGCTTGCCATACCTTATCAAATATACTGGACGTATCGATCGCTAGAGCTCGTCTTTCACCGTACTTAAATATAAATCTAAAGATAGGTTCCATCATTACAGTCATAACGTCACCAGTGCTGCGAGATTTTCTACTGAACATCGACAAAAAGACCTAGGTTTTGAAGGATTCTACCAGTACAAAAACTGGTGGTGCAAAAGTACCAAGGTATAATACAATAAAACTTTTCATTTGATAGTCTAATTATATTTCCATGAAATATTTTTATCACAAAAGGCCTGCGTTTGATCGAATTTCAAAACATGCATTTTGCGCCATGTTTGTTAACCAAGGAAAAAAAAATTTAAACTGATGTCTAAATATATTTGTATTTGCATCATTTTCAGCAATAAATGAAAGTGACTCTTAAAGAAACACAAACACACACACACACACACAAATAAGGCTTATTACATTTTTCTACTCTACAATGAATTCATTTAGGTAGCGTTTGCAAATGACGTCAACCAATTTTGGCCATTTTTCTCCTCGCCCTTTTGTCAATCCCTCTAGCCCTTACAAAATAATCCCTCTTTCCCCAAAGTTGACATCAATTTCAGGTTAATAAAAAATATAACGATTATATTATATACTGCGGCCCCTAGCCCCTAGCTCCTAAATACTGCACCCGTTATCTCATTATTCACACAGTAAGAATTTATAACAATTTTAACGACTTAATTATGTTTAATCAGATCACCAGTTTTTAATACAAAAATGTAATAACACTTGTTTTTTAAGAAAATTACAAAAAAAAATGCTCAAGGTTCTATATTTCAATTACGAAGGATATAAATATAAATGTCTTTAAGAGTCTATCGATTTTTCAAAATTGAAAAGGATATCAACTTCTCAGCCAGTAGCGGTTGACGTCAGCTGTGAACGCCTTTTTACCCAAGACATATCAAATTGTAAGAAAAAATAACATTTTGCTATTTAAACAAAACACTAGTCATATAAATAAATAAATCTACTTTATGAAGATGACTGAATATAATTTTTACCAAATAAATATGTTCTGGCAACAGGTCGAGAAAGAACTATGCATAATATAGGTAAATAAATTTCTACAACTTGTAATGTGCTACAATCCAGATTTAATTAATTTGTTACCATACAAAAGTAGCCAAATTACATTAAGCAACCTGCAGCNCAATTTCAGGTTAATAAAAAATATAACGGTTATATTATATACTGTGGCCCCTAGCCCCTAGCTCCTAAATACTGCACCCGTTATCTCATTATTCACACAGTAAGAATTTGATAACAATTTTAACGACTTAATTATGTTTAATCAGATCACCAGTTTTTAATACAAAAATGTAATAACACTTGTTTTTTAAGAAAATTACAAAAAAAATGCTTAAGGTTCTATATTTCAATTACGAAGGATATAAATATAAATGTCTTTAAGAGTGTATCGATTTTTCAAAATTGAAAAGGATATCAACTTCTCGGCCAGTAGCGGTTGACGTCAGCTGTGAACGCCTTTTTACCCAAGACATATCAAATTGTAAGAAAAAATAACATTTTGCTATTTAAACAAAACACTAGTCATATAAATAAATAAATCTACTTTATGAAGATGACTGAATATAATTTTTACCAAATAAATATGTATTGGCAACAGGTCGAGAAAGAACTATGCATAATATAGGTAAATAAATTTCTACAACTTGTAATGTGCTACAATCCAGATTTAATTAATTTGTTACCATACAAAAGTAGCCAAATTACATTAAGCAACCTGCAGCAAATGCCTGTTGGTAGGCAATCAGGTAACTGCCCGAGATTTCAACCACGAGTCCTGTCATGACTATAAAATTACGCCTAATTTGTATCTCCGTTAAAAGGAGCAGAGTATTACATGTACCAATATTAGATAGAGTTTGAAAGTGAATTAGGGGTAGGGGAAAATTTACAAATAATAAACGACAAAATTCTTTTATAAATAAAATACCAAAAAATTAAATATTTGAAAATATAAGAAAGAGTAGTAACAAAAAGGATGCGATGAGTAAAAAAAATTGGATAGCTGTGTTAAATTAGTACTTTAGAGCTTCCATACCAAATCCCATCACAAAGTCTGTGTAACTAAACTGCCTTCTGTTTGCTGAATGTTCCAGTATAACCCAAAATACTCACAACATTTTCCAGCATTTCTATGGCAAAATTAGAAATTGTCATGGAAGAGTTTTGTATATACTTATGCATCTATCGCAGAGGTAGGTAAGTTCCACCTCTTTTTTATCAGTAGCAGTTGTCTTCTTTCAGCCTCAGCCTGTGTACAAGTCACAAGCAATATTGTATTGTACGCTTATTGGTATTTTGGTATTTATGCTCTTTGGGCTAAGGTGCTTAAGAAATTTTAAAAAATCCACCTTACAGCCTACTTCACTAACCTAAGAAAGTTGAAAAACTCGAAAGGGTGTGACATTCCCTGTTACGCGCAAAAAACGAATAAAAACTTCGGGTACTAAATAGTGCCATGCATTTTAATTGTACTTGACAAGTCACAAGCCTACTTCACTACCTAAGAAAGTTGAAAAACTCGAAAGGGTGTGACATTCCCTGTTACGCGCAAAAAACGAATAAAAATTTCGGGTACTAAATAGTGCCATGCATTTTAATTGTACTTGACTGGGTATGAGGAAATGAAGAGAGTAGCCAGGCTATGTAAGGCAAAAAAAAAGTTGCCCCGAGGTGGATTTTAAACGCCAAGTGTATATTGTCTCTGTTTATTCCCTGTCTTCAACTTACACGTGATACTTCACGTGATACAATTTTGGAGTTCAAGGTCACGTAGATAAGTCGCGTACCATTTTACGTTATATTTTAGGTACAAAATTGTTGTTATATTTAAAAGTATATACAGTATGGGTATTTCTGTAAAGTATGTGTGCACATATACTTGAAGTTCTTAAAAACTTAAAGAAGTTTATAGTTTCAAAATCTCTCATTCTTGCTAATTTCCATCGCTTTGTTCTGACCGCAAGGCGACAATAAATATTTGGCGTAACAAACGAAATACTACCACAGAATCGGGTTTTTTCTATGTAACAGTGTTTAGTTAAAACAATGTTGATGAGATTAATCACTGAGGACATTCTACCAAGCTTAGTGTCAATATAACAAATCAACTGTTACTGCATGGAATGACAATAATGTAAAGGTACTATAATGCAGACCATAAAACCACTGGTTGAGACATTTTATTCATAATTGGACCCTAGCCAACCAAATTTTACAACCATTATGCTTTCCGACTACAAAACAGCTTTTCTGACACTTGCGGTAAGTTGCTGATGTAACATAAGTACAAATGACTCGGAAAAGCCATTCCTTCTGCAGTCAAGAATCAAATTGAATAACACAAGCTAGCAGTTAATACTAATCAGGAATGTTTTGCTGCTTTTTTTTCCTGTCGGTTTTGAACGAGAAGTGTAGTCATGATAAAAATGGTTGATCCTATGACCACATGGCGTTCTGAAAAAGCATTTTTAATTAATTTTTTGATACTCAGGTAATAGCTTTAGTTGAAGCGTAAGGTCTCGTCATTCCTTTTTAAGCTTCCTGGGGACCAACGGCTTGTTGAATAAGAAGTCGTACAATACGCAAATAATACGCAAAGTTCACGTAAAAATGCTGNTTTCTATGTAACAGTGTTTAGTTAAAACAATGTTGATGAGATTAATCACTGAGGACATTCTACCAAGCTTAGTGTCAATATAACAAATCAACTGTTACTGCATGGAATGACAATAATGTAAAGGTACTATAATGCAGACCATAAAACCACTGGTTGAGACATTTTATTCATAATTGGACCCTAGCCAACCAAATTTTACAACCATTATGCTTTCCGACTACAAAACAGCTTTTCTGACACTTGCGGTAAGTTGCTGATGTAACATAAGTACAAATGATTCGGAAAAGCCATTCCTTCTGCAGTCAAAATCCTAAGATAGACAAAAGAAGCATAATAGTGTTGTTCACAAAAATTCTAAGCAACATCTGTACTGCTGTAAAAAATAAAAGAAATTGTTGGAGATATCTGTGCACTTCTACATTTTACGCGGCGCTAAAAAATGGGGACCTATATGCCAGCGAAAAAGCTGGCCACAAATCCGACCACAGTTTCAACTCCAAAGCAAACTGGTGATGGCTCGTGAACGAACTGGGCTTCACAGAAATAAAAAAACCCAACATTTTACACTAATGGCTTAATAAAATGTTCGATATAATCTGTGATTTAACTCCTGGCTTTAAAATAAACAAAGAAAACTACAAGTTACAATGATTCTACCAACTTTTACAACTGTAGAAAGTGTTGTGACTACATGTTGTGACTACAAATACACTGAACCTTGCACTGAACCAGAACTTTATAACAGCTCAACTGGCCCATGAGAAAAAATAACTGACTAACCTCTCGAACTGTAGCCTTGCGCATATTATTAGCTCTGTGATACGACAGACAATATACTATTACGAACTGTACTGGCTTGACAAATAGTCTAAACTGAAAAAATAGTCTAATATTTAGCTCGAGAAAATTCAAGTTACAGTTGCACATGTTATCATGTTATTCCTAAGTATTTTTTTTTTAAATTCCGTACAACACTTTTCGCTATTTATGACCATTAAATACACTTTTTCATTTTTATTCCAATAGGAGCATTCCTATCCCTTTAATATACACTGGACTGAAATACGATATATTTAAAACAAAATGTCTTTGCTTCATACTTCTAGCTGGATACAAAACAGAAATATTGGGAAAAACTTCAGGTCATATATTGTGTGAAAATTTCACAAAATGGAAAGTTACAAATCAAGACTTCTACGTTTTTCTTCAAATTCTCAACTCTGTAAAGTTAATGTTGAACAAAGAAAGTATTATTCCAAACTAACATAAAGATATAACACAAAACCTGCTAAACAGGAGAGTGTCTAATAGAACCAAGAGCCTATTAGGCACTGTCCTGTTTAACAGAGGTAATGTTCTCAAAATTAATATGCACAGAAAAAACTTTTATTATGCAGCTGTTGTGGAGGATAGTCTCCATATCTGTCTGTCTGCCCCTCCTCCATCTGTGGCTCTGTAAATCTCCCCACCTGACAACCTTGTATCTATATCTTTGTATATTTATGGTTAGCTCCATGCTCTCTCTCTCTCTCTCTCTCTCTCTCTCTCTCTCTCTCTCTCTCTCTCTCTCTCTCTCTCTCTCTCTCTCTCTCTCTCTCTCTTAAATATCTTTTACTTAAGTATGTGGACTGAACTGCATCAAGAGCTACAATACAATAGTTTAAAGACCTAATTTTGCAGAAAAAAAATCATTGCTTAAATTATTAGCCATATTAAGATTTGCATAAAGTATAGGTGGACTATTGATTCAGATGGTATGCTGTTTGCTTTACAAAAAGCCACCAAGATCTTCATGTAAGGTATTATTCCAATTGGTTAGCCAGTCAAATAAAAGAAATTATTTCATACATGTCAGTTCCTTTGCAAAGCTAGTGTGGTCAAAGATGAATAGATACAAATTGCTTTACAACTGTTTTCAATCCTAGCTAGTTATACTGGCCTAATTATTTATACACAATAAATAAATATAGATTCACTTACTGTACCATTATAATATGGTACTTTGGTACAATGATAAAATGTAACTCACATGAAATTTCTAGGCTGACATCAAATGGCATGATGCTGCTAAAGGTTGTTCTACCTAAACAGGACTTTACTGAAGGCCTTATTTACTAAACTAAATGGAAAAGAAGATCTGGTATTTGCCCTTGAGTTTCTGAAGTTACTGAATTGACAGCATAACTGGCAAAGTGAAAAGTGACACCATGACAGTTGACCACTTTGTTTCCATCAATTCCTTTCCATGAACGTGGACCCTGCAGCCTTACCACAATGCTGTACCACACACCTCGAATAACAGGAATCGAATCATCAAATGTGATCTCGTAAATATGTTCATCATCAGTTGGCCCTGATGTAAACCGCATATGTTTAAGTATTTGATTGTCACGAATGATCTGTGCAATGATTTCAAATCTTCCTTCTGTTATTCCTTCCAATGCTCCATACAAACCAATACCATCTATACTAACATCATGATCAGTCTGAAATTTAATGGCCTCCTCTGTACCATAATACCCATATCGCATTCCATCATGTGCTGCTGGAAATCTTCGAACATGATGCATGGCAGGGCCCAGACGTGACATTGTTGGAAACAATAAGTTTGGTTTTGTTGTTGAGGTAAAATACAAAAATATCTCAAGGGCTTCTTCAGGCTTCAAAAGTCCAGACTTTGCAACATGATCAGCAAACTCCCTTTCAGTCATTGTTGGAAAGCGTACAAGATTTAGGCAGGTGCCAGTAACAGTTCTAAGGTTTTCATGAGTAGGCATCAAGTCACACCTTCTACACTCCTTTTCAGCCCAATTTAATAATGCTTTAAATATATCTATTTCCTCGGCCCATAGTGTGTCTCTCTCTAAAACACTTTTCAGCAAGTCAACTGATACATCCTGGAAGCAGCTTGACTCTAACACTTGTGATGTGCGGCAGTCAATGATGTCCCAGCACCTTTCTTCAAGCTTTTCTTCACCAAGAAGTGTTGCCTGGTAAATAATATATAAAAATAAAGTAAGCAAATACTTAGGATTAAAAAGAGATGAATCTTTACTACAGACCATTGCAGGCCTTGATGAAATGGAAAATTGGTAAAAATTTGCTAGCATTGCCAGGAATGGGACTGTGAAGTAGACCTAGATTTCTATCCTTAATATGACAAAAACTAAAAGCTAATTCCTCCCCTTTCCTACTTTCTAGTTAGTCATGATAGAAGAAATAATTGATTGATTCAGTTCCAAAATAGCCATTTACTAATTTTCTTGTTCCCAAACAGATAGACCAATATGTATGCTTAACTATGGCCAATTTGATATTTCAACTTAAAAGGAGCCTGAGATAACCTGTACAGTGAGGCATGTACACCATTAGAGCAAAAAAAAAGATAACATTAGAATGTGGTGGCTGGCCATGAGCAGTGTGACTTACAGACCAAACAAATGACAATCATGATGATTCTGATAAATTAACTCTTTATCACAATCACCATTTCTTCTTCTTCTTCTTCTTCTTTCTCTTTTGGCTGCTCCCATCAGGGGTTGCCACAGCAGATCATGTATCTCCATTTGGTACGGTCCTCAGCATCCTCTCTTCTCACTTCCAATGCCCTCATGTCGTCCTCTTCAATTGCATCCATGTAATGTCTCCTTGGTCTTCCTCTTTTTCTCCTCCCAGGCAGATGCATCTCTAACAATCATGATAATTAGCCAATTAATCATCATGGTTCTACTTCCTATAATACTACCTATAATGACTGCTAATGTCAGTCTTATTAAAAATATTGCTGTGGTCTTGCAAGATCTCAGAGGATGCGTAAGGTAGCTGTGAGGTAGAGAATGCATATACTTCCTCCTTTGAGAAAATAAGAAACCAACTAATTTCATAATACTATTAATAGAAATTATTTTATTTCCAAGAAAAAATTAAGGTAACCCATCTACTTCTTACCTACTTTGGCACATTCAGCAAGACACTGAAGGGTAGATAAGGCCACTGCCCTCTATTGGTAAAAGATCTCAGAGAATAAGAACTACCTTAAACATGATCTGCCCCTCTTTCCCTTGAAAAATGACAGTGGATGCTTTTGAATTGAATGCTCATGTGAGACTTAAATACAAATTTAACTCAACTGAATTCACAATATTAAGAGTTTGTGACTTAAAACAGTATCACTCATGGAGACTAATATGATCTTAGAGGCTTTAAATGTAGGTAAACATCTTCAAGAGCAGTCTCTGAACCTGGTATACTTATGTTCCAGTGAGGAATTTCTTGGCTGGATGCCCTTCCTGATGCTAACCAATGGCTTTTTCTTTTGTGAATTTCCAAAGTCGCCTGCTTGGGAAATCAAACTAAGAATTTTATGTGCAGTTGCACTTACCATTAAGCGACAACTCTTCAAGAGAATGTAAACTATTGTTAGAAATAAATAAAATCTTGACTGCCAAATGGTTGTGATGTTGGACCTGCAGCACATCTACCATAATGTTTTTTTGTGTGTTTACATTTGTCAGCTGCTGCAATTCTTAAGTAAGTTGAGTTGATTGAAAATGGAGTATGAAGTTGTGTACTTATCTTGTCCCAGGCCTTATTCCTGTAACTGCTATAAGAATTGCAGTTAGGCAAAAGGTGCAACTAGGTGTAAAGAGACCTGGTGGAGATTCAAAGTATCATGTCATCAAAGTAAAATGTAAGCTTTAAAAAGAATGTGAAAGGTTCCTAAAAGTAAAGAAGAAACCTGACAGCAAAGAAAAGTGCAAAACCAATTGTATATTTCACACAAAAAAAATTAGCAAATGATAAAAAGTTGGAGACATGAATTATAGGCCTACTGACTTGGTACATAAACGGTGCAGTGGAATAAAAGGCAAACTGACAGAAAGTAAATGTTTTAGCTGCAAGAGGTGCATAGAAGAAGAGGCAACCTGTGACTTAGACCCATGGAAAGTGCATTTGGAGGGTGAGGAAATTAAAGTTGTCCAGAAGTTTTGCTACAACAAGGGTTAACAGTGGATGGAGTAAGTTCAGGGAGCTAATGCTATTG
>RDPX01000091.1:286597-304679 GCA_003991215.1 Morbakka virulenta | reverse complement strand
TGATGCCATTGTTAACCAGCAGAGCTCTGCCATTACCTACCAAAGGTAGAGTCTACCAGGCATGTGTACGTAGCACAATGATGTATGGCAGTGAAACTTGGCCAGTGAAAGCTGAAGATGTGAGCCGCATGGAGTGGAATGACACGAGAATGATAAGATGGATGTGTAACGTAAGTCTAAAGGACAGGCTCAGTTCTAATGAACTCAGAAGGAGATTGAATCTGGACAGTATTGGCAGCTGTATGCAAAATAGGAGGCTTCGTTGGTTTGGTCATGTGGAGAGAATGGACAAGAATGCTTGGACAAGTAGATGCAAAACAATCAAGGTGACAGGAACCACTGGCAGAGGAAGACAGAAGAAAACATGGGTGGAACTGATAAGGATGGATCTCAAACAAAAAGGTGTCAGCAGAGACCTGGTGAAGGATAGGATAACTTTGAAGTCAATTTCAAGAAAGCGTCCAACACATGCTAGCATGTAAAATGGACGTTAAACCAAATATGATGATGATGATGATGATGATGATGATGATGATGATGACAAATGTAACCTCATTTTTAAGGTGGCCCAAATAATGAAAGATAATAACAAGGGCGTCATTGTAGAGAAATGAGTTTAAAGATGGGCCCCAAAGGAACCTCCTGTACATGCCCCTCCACTTCTAATCACAGAAGAAATGGTCTTTAAGGCCACAGCATAGGTGAAAAAGGGAAAAGAAACTAGTCCTTCTGGTGGCATATAAGAGATGATACCAGCCTTGCAACAAAACATCATACCAGACCTAAATAAGTTTGCAAATAAAAAATTCCTGAGGGCTTAAAACTGTCCCAAAAATCAATCTCTATCAAGGAAAATATGATTCACTTCATATAGGAAATTATTGTGAACTAAACTGCTGGGGCATATCATGAAGACTGTAAAATGTGTCATGAAAAGTTTATAAGATCAAGGCTTGGCATCAATGAGATGCAGTATGGCTCTATACCTGGCATTAGTACTATGTATATTTATTCTTTGCTAGGTACACAGGAAATATCTAGGAAAGCGTAAACCATTCTGTTTTACTTTTGTAGATCTTGCAAAGGCCTGAATATCTAGTAAGGACTAATTAGGTTTGTTGAAGCAATGTATGCCCATGCTTTACCAAGTGTCTGTCTAAACAACAGGCTCCATAAATGTTTGGTATCAAGGTGGTAGTTAACAAAAGTTTGGCACAGAATTTGGATTAAACCCATGGCTACTGCTATGAAGTCCACAGACTCTACCATATGGGTTATTGGTGCTACACTATGAGTCTATAGCAGTGCATTTTGTGACCATATATCATTTCTGTACCGTTTTCAACAGGAGTTCTTTAATCCTTTTGGCTTTAAAAAGCTATGGACCAAGTAGAAGCTAAGTTTTTTTATTAAATGTTATATAATAATACAACAAGGGCACATATTTGACAGAATTTTCATCTGAGGGTCTTTTTTAAACCTGTTGCTATTATCACCTTACTCTATCATTCTGCATATGCCACTAACTGTCTTCTAACATGCATTTATTTATTGTACATGTTTCTTATTGGCTTAGAAATTTTCATTCAGTAGCTTTCCCCTGTACTCCTGGTCTCTAAAACCATTTTCCTTCTTGCTATTTTGATTATTAAAGCCTAAACAAAGAACTTTTATCAATTATGATATTTCTTTGCATTTTTTGAAGTGCTAGCTATGCATATTGGTATGTACTATAGCCTTGCTCCATCTATTTCATCATTTCCTGTTACAGAGCCTTTTACATTATCAGCAGTTAACCATGTCTAGTGTGAAAACAAACTGAATGCTACAACTCCCAAGAGTTGAAATAATGACTACACCAAAATAGAGTTTTCAATTAAAAAAATTATCCTTGAGTTAGAATAAAGTCTGTTATATACACCTAAACCCATCCCTCTCTAAGAAAAATGACTTGCTGTAAACATGTCTATTGTACTAGGCACAATGGTACCTTTTGCAATGCCTTTTTTGTGGCTTATTTCCAGTGTCATTTTTTCTGTGGTCTTTTTACCTACATCTATTAACAACATAAACCTTCCAAGATGTTACAGAAATATCTTAATCATTTATACAATTTTAGCAATATCATACATCAAACAGCAAGTAACATAAGATCATATTATAATACTCAAAATGAGTGCTGGAAGTTCTATATGTGGCATTCATCCCCACCTCATCCATGCCTTTCAGTATATTTGTAGGGTGGCAATGGTTGTCTGAACAATTTTACCATCGAGGTTTGTTGGAATATCTCCCCAGGTTTGTAAAAACCTAAGATGTTATAAATCCAGTTACACAATTACTAACTTTTTATTAATCAATATAGTTTCAACTGGGTTTCTATCTGCTACAGTTATATGATTAAAGGAAAAGTTTAATACTACACTACTAATATTGAAAAAAACCCAACTTACACTAAAACTACTATATATGTAAATGTCTACATAACTATTAAAATTAAATTGAACGTTGGCTACGAGTATGTGCGCTGAAGTAAACTATTACTGTGTCACATTCCTTGAATAAAGACTGCAGTTATGACTATTGCCATGACACTGTTATTTTCTCTCGTTATGTGTAATCCCACCACGTTGCTGTTAGAAACTGTAACAGGTCTCTTGTTAAGCAAATTTTAAAATCACAGCAGCAAGGTTTAATCACCAACAAAAGCTGTTTAATAATGAATGGCAAAGCTCATTGAAAAAATATCGATGCCACCTGCGTACTGGTTTTGGAATCACTATCTTAACACTAAAGGCTGTAAGTGCTGTTATCATTAATACCTTTACCGCATCGTGAAATTATATTGAACTCAGTCGAGTTTCTCGCTGTTTTATCACAAAGCGATAAAGCTTTGCCAAGTCGGTCGAGGAAAACTTACAGACAGTGTACAAAACTGAATGATGACATGAATTAAAATGTAAGATCCGCTGTACCCCTTTGCAAGGAAGGATCTTAGGTCAGATTATACGCCTCAGTTTAAGGTTTAGATCAATTATTTAGTCTTAATGCTATTTTTTAGAAATTCCCAAATCGTTGACAAGTTAGGCGTGTTTTTTGTTGGTGAAAGGTAAAACTAGCCATCATAAAGTTAATCAACGGTATCAAAATCTAAGGATTAATGTCGTTCAGAACCTTTTTAAATAGCACCTAACACACTTTGGTATGAGTTATGTTAGTGAATATTTTGCAAATTCTTTGGTATCTGTAAAGGACTATTACGGATACTATAGAAGTTGTTCATTGAGTCATTATCATTCAACTGTGAACTTTGGAAAGGGTCCGATTATTAAAGATTGTTTAGGTAATAACCAAAAGTAAAAACAAACATACACTAACATAAACTTAAACATGACTACATGATCGAATAGCAAACTTTTCCTACCTGGGGCAGAATTTCAAGGGCATTATCAGCATCCATGTTTTGTTCTAAAAAAGTCACACATTGATCGGCAAGATGAGGAACAACATATTTCTTGGCAAGATATAAAGTTCCAAAAGCGTTGTCTGTATTTAAAAATACTTCATCACAATAAAAGTATCTGAGAAGTTCATACAAAGCATCAGGATCACTGTCCTCTATTTTTATTTCTGAAGATGATTTGTCTGCTAGAAGTCCGAAGAACATAGCATAGAAGACGGGTGAGCTAATCGACAAAACGTATTTGTGAGCAGGAATGCATACTTGTTCGTCACCTTTGCCAACAATCAAAGTTACATCACTCATAATTGAATTATTGAACATGAACGAATTTCTTCCATGTACAGAGGTCTTTTGAACTTGCCAATCGACCATTGCTGTGGTTTCGTTTGCTGCGTTTTTGTACTGTTTTGCATGAAAGTGAAAAAATTTGCGTTCCATCCTCGACTCATTCATTCCAACACAGACATCCATGTGGTGTTGTTGTACTCATTTAAATAAGCAGCTTTGCGATCTGTATAATTAAATCGGTTTTGTGATCTCCATAAATCTGCTTTGTGATCAGTACAGATATCAGCTCAAATTACTCAGCTGTTTGTAAACATGGGCATGATCTGCAGGTCCATTACAAACCTCGTGTTAAAAAAGAGGTAGCTTGGCACACAGCATCACCCTTTTGGGCGGGAAAAACGAGAGGCAACTGGATCATGTGACGAACCGGCATCCACCGGAGGTCGGGAAGTGTGTGTGTGTGTGTGTGTGTGTGTGTGATGTCATAGGGAGCCAGTCTCCTAGTTAAAAACCTTTTGCTTTTCGCCCACCCTAATCTTTCACTGAAAAGGTTGATTCAGCACAAAAAATGAAATGTGAGATTTTCAGCCAGCTCAGTTTGAAAAAGCTTTATTACAGGAAAGCATGGCCAGTTAGAGGAGCAGCTGTAAAACTTGCTCTTCGTCATTTTCTCAAACCGATTCCCATAGTCAGGGGCTTGACCTGACTATGGGAATCGGTTTTCTATTTTCAGTCTCTTTTTCTTCATGTCCTTTTCTTCTTCTTCCTTTTGTAAAGTTGGGCCTTTTGTGACGTCGACATCTCTGTTGTGGCAGTGGAAAATTTCTTGGCAAGATGCCTTTTTTGACGCCAACCAATTGCTTTTTGTTTTTTTCTTTTGTAAAGTTCCGAAGCCTNTGTGTGTGTGTGTGTGTGTGTGTGTGTGTGTGTGTGTGTGTGTGTGTGTGTGATGTCATAGGGAGCCAGTCTCCTAGTTGAAAACCTTTTGCTTTTCGCCCACCCTAATCTTTCACTGAAAAGGTTGATTCAGCACAAAAAATGAAATGTGGGATTTTTAGCCAGCTCAGTTTGAAAAAGCTTTATTACAGGAAAGCATGGCCAGTTAGAGGAGCAGCTGTAAAACTTGCTCTTCGTCATTTTCTCAAACCGATTCCCATAGTCAGGGGCTTGACCTGACTATGGGAATCGGTTTTCTATTTTCAGTCTCTTTTTCTTCATGTCCTTTTCTTCTTCTTCCTTTTGTAAAGTTGGGCCTTTTGTGACGTCGACATCTCTGTTGTGGCAGTGGAAAATTTCTTGGCAAGATGCCTTTTTTGACGCCAACCAATTGCTTTTTGTTTTTTTCTTTTGTAAAGTTCCGAAGCCTTTTTTACCACTCCGATAACCGAACCCTGAGCCTCTTGGTTTCAGTGCAACTGCGCAAATCACTAAGCCATGTCACCCTTATGTCTTCCAAAATTGTATCGCTTTATCTTTTTCTGCTGTTCACTCTGGTTTCCTTTTATCGGGTTCCTCTGGTTCACCTAAACTGAACAGGCCACATCTGGAGACAGGAATCATACCACCCACTAAAGTAAGCTTTGAATCTGCCGTTTGTCTACCTATATTTCTCAATAGCAACTGTTAGTGCTGTAGCCCAATTTTCTGTACTTTTCTGCAAACTCCCTTTCAAGGGTGTTCATCACTTCAATCAACTATTCCACATCCTCTGCTTTGGTGTCGTATACTGTGTTCCATTCATTAATCTTATACAATTACTTGCTTTGCTTCAAGGACAGCTTTTCCTCTTCCTCATATAGATGACTAGTAGCCTGTGTTGGTGTGCGACTGGCTTTCCAGGTATCACTCTAGCGTCCTTGCCCAGTCTCCTGTCTTTTCAATTGTAATCATTCGCTCCTTGGTAATGTAGCTATATAGGTCATCTTCCACTACCAGTAATTCTTTCCCAGGGACGCTTCTAATTGTATCTCCTTGGTATTCTCTTCACTGCATTTTCTCTTTCTCATTATTCTCCATCTGGTATGCATGGGTCGAGATGACAATCAGTATACCACTCCCAGTTGCTACTTTCATTGACATCAGCCTTTCTCATCTCCTCCTTACTTCCATTACATATTCCCATTCTTCACTTAAGATGACTAATATCTATTCCTCCCCATAATTTTTCTACTGTAGTATAACTTTTAGCCATTTCGCCTCACTGTATCTTTGTTACCATTCTGCTTTGCCCCATGGATACTTACAATTATATCCTTTTTCGTTTCGAGACATTCAATCCCTCCGTTCCTCTTCCAGTCATATTTCCAATGTTCCAGCTTGCGAATATTATCTCAACGGTCTTCGCTTGATGATCTACTGCCTTCTTTAGCAGTGTTCATGGTCTATACGGTAGCCCTATCTCACTTCTCTCCGCCACCAATAAATCTGACAATGACGCGTGACTTGCACAGGGAACACGCTGGTTTTATGACAACTTTTGTATTATTATGTATTCCACAGTTATTTAGGCTGGGTTTTTTACACCGGCTCGCCACGCCTGATGCTACACTCCAACTTCTTCCTCTTCGACTTGGAACGGCACATTGGCGAAGATAGAGGAGTAGCTCTGTAAAATATCGTTATGGAATTGTTTTGAAATTGCTAGACTTTAGATCAGTTAAATGTTACAATGTGTATTAAATGAAAATGACTTTTGATTTATGGTTTGGAATTTTGATTTAAATAATTTTGAAAATTAGATTATTTTTTTTATTAAAACGGATAAACGTGGAAGTTGTTCCTGTTTTAAAAGTCAAACTGCATTACTTGATCCAATCCTTTTAAAATTATGAAATGTTTTAGTGGTTTTCAAGTTCTTTACTTTAATTTTTTATCAATTTTTTTGTTTCGAGCAAGAAGTGTTTTGCAGTTTTTTTGTATCCGAAATTGAGCAAATCTTATCTTGCTAACCATTCTGTGAAAACATCCCACGTTTGTATTTGAAATTCAGATTTGAGACTGAGGGTTAACTATTGGTTAAGATTATTTGATATCGAAAGTATGTAACTGAAATGTAGTCCCAGTTTTTTAGAATACCTTTATTATGAAAATACTTCAGAAAGGTCATAGACCAAAAGAAGAGAAGAGATGACTTAGCGTAAGCCTCTACTTTTAATTTAAACAAGATGGTACCTTCATTTCTCATATGAATCGATGTTGATGTGGATGATGAAATGACTTGAAAGGGGACTTTGCGAACATTCTGATAAGAGGGAATTCCATGGCCGTTACTTGGAAGCTTACCTCTTTAAAAAGCAAGGGGAAAACTTTGGTCTTCTGGTTCTGAATGGTGCAATAAGTGTCCTTTGTTGGAAAATTGGAAGGAGTTCGAGTCTTGCTGTTGTCTTGCCAGCCGTGTTTTATACCCTTTTAAGAGCACATATCAGTGTTATGGACTTCAGTAACTGAAAAAAACGCCTTCTGTAACGAAAAAGGTCCAGAAAGGCACAACAATTGCTTGTAGTATGTTGAACTAACCAGCTCATCGGTCGAGAAAACTGAACGAANACATTCTGATAAGAGGGAATTCCATGGCCGTTACTTGGAAGCTTACCTCTTTAAAAAGCAAGGGGAAAACTTTGGTCTTCTGGTTCTGAATGGTGCAATAAGTGTCCTTTGTTGGAAAATTGGAAGGAGTTCGAGTCTTGCTGTTGTCTTGCCAGCCGTGTTTTATACCCTTTTAAGAGCACATATCAGTGTTATGGACTTCAGTAACTGAAAAAAACGCCTTCTGTAACGAAAAAGGTCCAGAAAGGCACAAAAATTGCTTGTAGTATGTTGAACTAACCAGCTCATCGGTCGAGAAAACTGAACGAAAGAAAAGAAGGCTCAGCAAACCCAATGTAAAGTCATGCCTCCCGCCTTAGACGAAAAAGAGTAGTTTTTTATTGTATTTTATGTAATGTGCCTCTTCATTTTTGCCGCTTTGAGGATCTACCGAAAAAGGTGCCGTTATCTGTGGATAGACTTTATTTACTTGCTTTCTTCCGGTCCTTATTCCCACTTGATCCCAAGTCGAAGGATATACATAAAAGCCAATTATATCTTATCCGATAATCATAAAAGTGTCATTTCATTATTATAACATTAACTAAAAATAATATAGTTGAGAATTTTATGCAAGGCTAAGTTTTCTACCATAATGATAGACAGAACAGTAATAACAGATAAAAACAGATAAAAACAAGAGGTCAAACCCCACAACATTAAAACACATAAAAATGTGTTAAAATGATCAAGGAAGTCAGGTACAGCAGATGATGTCCTTTATTTAAGGGGCTGAATGAAAGGGATGTACATGATCTGTTCCAGCATAGATGTTATTGTTTTTAATGATAGCATGTAGGCCTTTCTCTGAGCTCATCATGTTATGTCCATTATCAAACAATTGATCATGGATATTTGGAAATGAAATCTTATGTTCAGGTAGGAATTATTTATTTTAAACAAGGCCATGGATAAAAGGTTTTCAGCTGGTTAAGGTGTTAAAAATTCCTTTCATAGGACTGTCTGCGAGTTGCTGAAGTAGCCCACCAGTATGCTTAGAGAAACTAAATAGGGAGTATCAATTTTGCATGGGCTTTCGTCTGGTGAATGCATTGACTATGAAATACCCATTTGCACTTCCTAAAATTGATTAAACTTGACGCCTAGGGCAAACCGAAAATTTTCTCTACTTTGTACTTTTAATCCGTATTCTGGTAGATAACCCATTCCAGAACAAGATAAAGAAAATACAGCGTTTTCTTTGCAAATTTGACATTATGCTTTCAATGTTATGCCATTTAACTTGGTCAGTAATCCGGCTACGATTCAAGAATTAATGGATCTTGTTTCAAATGATCAATAAGGGAGTAAATGAATGGTTTACCTGACGTATTATTAGCTGGTGTATATTATTGTATTTGGACCAACAATAGATGAGTACCTTAAAAGACTAAGCTTGGTTCTTAGGAGAATCAAAAAAGCAGCACTGACATTGAAACCGTCCAAATATGAAAGGTAAAGAGAAATGTAAAATTTGGGGGCTTGTTGGTTTTGAGGGAGTTAACCATTGTCGCTAATGTTGCTGCCGCCATTATGAATTTCCAACTTCTCAGAACAAAACAGATGTGAGAAGTCTGCTTAGGCTGATGTCATACTACCAGAGCTTCATTGAAGACTACGCCAGCGTACTGAAGTTCTTGGTTGAACTAACAAGGAAAAAGTGATTACTTAGGTGAATGACATAGCGGAAGAAGCATTTCATGAGCTCAAGCAGTGTTTGATGACGCCTCCGTTATAACGATGTCTGGATTTCTCTTTACCATTCAAAGTAAACACTAATGCTTGCGATCATAAAATTTGATGAGTACTGGCTCAAGAATCTGAACCAGATAAAGTAGATATCGCTTACAATAGTTGGCTTCTCTAATCATTCAAAAGTATGCTGTTCCACAAAAGGAGACATGGAGTCCCTAGGAATAGTATAGGTATTAAAGCATTTCTACCAGTACATCTATGCCAGTCATTTTACAGTGGCAGCAGACCACTTTCCTCTGAAATTGTTAAAAATCCATACACGCACTAAATAATTTGTTGGCGAGGTGGATAAGGTTTTGGTTTTATTGTTGTTGATCGACTTGGAAAGCACCTTGGGGTCGGAGATGCTGTATTGAAATGTCCAGTGAAAGATGTTGTTTTTGAAGTATTGAAGGAAGAATTAAATGAAGGCAAAGGAAATATGAGGAGCTAAACCGGAGAATTCTATATTTTACACAAGGCATATTGCTACTGGTTAAAGAGCTTGCTGGAAAAACGACCCGAGAAAAACATCACTTCTCTAAGGGAGGTGAAACTGTTTTTATATAAAAAACGAAATTTGGAAAGATAAGGAGACAACTCATTATACCAAAGAATCAAATTGGTCAGATATTGATAATGATTCACAGCCATCAACCGTCTGGACACCCAACTTTCCATCAGACATACGGAAAGATAAAGCAAATTTATTTCGGATTAACCACGAAAAGTGGTATAAGGAGGTATTGTGTTTTATATACATAAAACACAATTCCGTTTACAACATAAAAGCAGTAATTGTTGCTGTAAAAGGACAAGATCTTGTTCATACATATGGATATACAGAAGAGTTATTATCCAACAGAGGACGTCATTTTACTGCACAATTCATTAAAGGTTCTAATTAAAGAGATGGAAATGAAGAAAATATATACTAGCGCTTCCCGGCCTTTAAAAAAAATGAATTAAATGAACACCTTAATGGATTTTTTTTCTTGGAGTTAAACTGTACGCTTCAAAAAGACCTTCAGCCTGGAACAACAGCTTGGATGCTTTAGTATTCACATACCGAACAACACTTCACTCGGTAACACAACATAGTCCGCGTACCTGATGTTTAGCAAAGAATTAACATTACTATATATATATAAGGGGTGTCCAGCTTAGAGCGAGGTGGATTGAGCTATGTACAGGCCCCTTAAGAATCGAAAGCAATTCTGAAGGGGTCTGTACATAGATCAATCCACGGCTCTTCGCTTTACCCAGATTCACAGACAAGTCCTACAATGACCTTCCACCTATTTCTATCTTGAGCTAACATTTTCAGACATTCGAGGTCATATGAACAGTTCAAGGTTTTAACATTCATAAGCTCAGGATTCAATTCATTAGCAATTTTAATATCCTTCTCTATCACCACAGGGAGAGTAGTTCTAGGCCTTTCTCTAAACTTCTTTCTGTAACATTACTATTGGATATTAAACCACCTTGGAGACTATACTATGAAGATTCAGTGAAAATTATAACAAAAGGCTATGGAATAGTAAAAAATTTATCTCCAAGGAACAAATACTACAAAAGAAACACCACCATAAAAGCCTACGAGCGGAAAGAGTGAAAGCTGGAGACAGAATGTGATTACGCGATTTCACTGTGAAGAAAGAAACTTTCAAAAGATCTCTTCAACCAAGGAAATGCCCATACTGCTAAGGTATCGGAGAAAATATTGTCGAGATAAAGATTGGTGATAACAAAGCAGTACAGACCAAAAGAGTCAATTTAGAACAGGCTTTTAAAAGCAGTGGAGATGGATTGAAACGCATGCGACATTGTTAAACTCTATGTTGTGATAAGGAACGGAGTACCTAGACAAAGGTTAATGACAATATTTCGTTGAATTTAGTAACGGAGTAACATAATGGGTTGGCTTTGATTTTGTGTCTAATAATTTGTTGGAACAATATAATACTAATCAACCCACCAGAACTCTTTATTTATTCATATCGTTCATGGTTTCTTTTAGTTGTTAGCGGGAAAGTTTGCCAATTATGTTAATGGGAGGTGTAACCTAATAACCATATGTCTGTCTATTTTTAGATCTCGTGTAGTGTGATCCCTTATGCTGAGCTTTGTTGAGTTGTTCAAGAAATTATATTTTTACGTGTCTACTTTAAGCATATTTTGATTCTAATTTAATAATCTAATTAACTCTATCTGATTTAAGAGTAGTGATGTAATGTCTCGCATGGTAAACCAGAATACATCAGTTTATTTTAACTTGGAGATCTAGTACTCGCAATTTGAAGAAAACATTGTTAGGGTGAAAATGGCATTTGTGTGGGGATTTGTCATGTGAACATTTGTCACGTGAGTATTTGTCTTGTGATTATTTGTCATATGAGCATTTGTCATATGAGTTTTTGTCATGTGATCATTTGTCATATGATCATTTGTCATGTGATTATTTGTCATGTGATCATTTGTCATGTGGTTATTTGTCATGTGATTTTTTGTCATGTAAGCATTTGTCATATGAGTATTTGCCATGTGAGTAGTTACTAAGTCGGCGGTATCAATTGAGCTGTATGCTGTACTAACTGTTCCAGATATCAGAACCCAGCCTCCTCAGGCTGAATATTATTCTTATGGAGCATAATGTCTATGAAAGGAAATCTTTCTTACTAATTCCAGATCCACAAAGTTAACCTTAATAATAATAATATAAATAAATCGACTTTTTCTGCTACCACTTTACTAACTTACTAAATACGATGCGTTAATAAAGGTAATTCAGCTGGCCATATAAAAAATGATTGAGTTCGTAATGCTACTGAAATACATTTCTTAACATCATGACGTCAATAATTTAGTGACGTCTATGACGTCAACAATTTAGTGTCCTTTGTTCTAATATGTAGATGGTATTTTGTCACCTGAATAAACCATTATTTTCGGCGTCATAACTATTTATTACCCCCCACCTAAAAAAGCTCTTTTGAATGCAATATTTCCTGTAACTTGGGATTAAAAGCGCAAACCTTTTTATCAATATGTACCGCTTCGTTGATACCGATAAGGTATATTATCATCCCAATAATGATAGATCTACTAGATATTTATCTGGACGTATTGGCTCTTTTGAAGGGTTTATGACTTTGATCTCATTTTTACTTTTTTATCCAGCTAGATATCTTGTGATTTTTTGTAGAGATTTGGGAACTTATGCTAGTTCTGTTGTACCTTCCTGCACTAATTTAAATTACTTAATATATTTGCTCACCATCTTTTAAAAAGTGATAGTTTACACATATTTTTGCAGACAGTGTAAATAGGGCTATCGAACTCCCAGCCCTTGTAAAATACTTATTTTTATGTTAACTGTTTTACTGAATCGGTTTCTAGTCTTTCTAAAAGTAATCCTTATTATATTTCACTTCACTTGCTTACATATTAAGGTTTTTTTGTTNTGTACGCTTCAAAAAGACCTTCAGCCTGGAACAACAGCTTGGATGCTTTAGTATTCACATACCGAACAACACTTCACTCGGTAACACAACATAGTCCGCGTACCTGATGTTTAGCAAAGAATTAACATTACTATATATATATAAGGGGTGTCCAGCTTAGAGCGAGGTGGATTGAGCTATGTACAGGCCCCTTAAGAATCGAAAGCAATTCTGAAGGGGTCTGTACATAGATCAATCCACGGCTCTTCGCTTTACCCAGATTCACAGACAAGTCCTACAATGACCTTCCACCTATTTCTATCTTGAGCTAACATTTTCAGACATTCGAGGTCATATGGACAGTTCAAGGTTTTAACATTCATAAGCTCAGGATTCAATTCATTAGCAATTTTAATATCCTTCTCTATCACCACAGGGAGAGTAGTTCTAGGCCTTTCTCTAAACTTCTTTCTGTAACATTACTATTGGATATTAAACCACCTTGGAGACTATACTATGAAGATTCAGTGAAAATTATAACAAAAGGCTATGGAATAGTAAAAAATTTATCTCCAAGGAACAAATACTACAAAAGAAACACCACCATAAAAGCCTACGAGCGAAAAGAGTGAAAGCTGGAGACAGAATGTGATTACGCGATTTCACTGTGAAGAAAGAAACTTTCAAAAGATCTCTTCAACCAAGGAAATGCCCATACTGCTAAGGTATCGGAGAAAATATTGTCGAGATAAAGATTGGTGATAACAAAGCAGTACAGACCAAAAGAGTCAATTTAGAACAGGCTTTTAAAAGCAGTGGAGATGGATTGAAACGCATGCGACATTGTTAAACTCTATGTTGTGATAAGGAACGGAGTACCTAGACAAAGGTTAATGACAATATTTCGTTGAATTTAGTAACGGAGTAACATAATGGGTTGGCTTTGATTTTGTGTCTAATAGTTTGTTGGAACAATATAATACTAATCAACCCACCAGAACTCTTTATTTATTCATATCGTTCATGGTTTCTTTTAGTTGTTAGCGGGAAAGTTTGCCAATTATGTTAATGGGAGGTGTAACCTAATAACCATATGTCTGTCTATTTTTAGATCTCGTGTAGTGTGATCCCTTATGCTGAGCTTTGTTGAGTTGTTCAAGAAATTATATTTTTACGTGTCTACTTTAAGCATATTTTGATTCTAATTTAATAATCTAATTAACTCTATCTGATTTAAGAGTAGTGATGTAATGTCTCGCATGGTAAACCAGAATACATCAGTTTATTTTAACTTGGAGATCTAGTACTCGCAATTTGAAGAAAACATTGTTAGGGTGAAAATGGCATTTGTGTGGGGATTTGTCATGTGAACATTTGTCACGTGAGTATTTGTCTTGTGATTATTTGTCATATGAGCATTTGTCATATGAGTTTTTGTCATGTGATCATTTGTCATATGATCATTTGTCATGTGATTATTTGTCATGTGATCATTTGTCATGTGGTTATTTGTCATGTGATTTTTTGTCATGTAAGCATTTGTCATATGAGTATTTGCCATGTGAGTAGTTACTAAGTCGGCGGTATCAATTGAGCTGTATGCTGTACTAACTGTTCCAGATATCAGAACCCAGCCTCCTCAGGCTGAATATTATTCTTATGGAGCATAATGTCTATGAAAGGAAATCTTTCTTACTAATTCCAGATCCACAAAGTTAACCTTAATAATAATAATATAAATAAATCGACTTTTTCTGCTACCACTTTACTAACTTACTAAATACGATGCGTTAATAAAGGTAATTCAGCTGGCCATATAAAAAATGATTGAGTTCGTAATGCTACTGAAATACATTTCTTAACATCATGACGTCAATAATTTAGTGACGTCTATGACGTCAACAATTTAGTGTCCTTTGTTCTAATATGTAGATGGTATTTTGTCACCTGAATAAACCATTATTTTCGGCGTCATAACTATTTATTACCCCCCACCTAAAAAAGCTCTTTTGAATGCAATATTTCCTGTAACTTGGGATTAAAAGCGCAAACCTTTTTATCAATATGTACCGCTTCGTTGATACCGATAAGGTATATTATCATCCCAATAATGATAGATCTACTAGATATTTATCTGGACGTATTGGCTCTTTTGAAGGGTTTATGACTTTGATCTCATTTTTACTTTTTTATCCAGCTAGATATCTTGTGATTTTTTGTAGAGATTTGGGAACTTATGCTAGTTCTGTTGTACCTTCCTGCACTAATTTAAATTACTTAATATATTTGCTCACCATCTTTTAAAAAGTGATAGTTTACACATATTTTTGCAGACAGTGTAAATAGGGCTATCGAACTCCCAGCCCCTGTAAAATACTTATTTTTATGTTAACTGTTTTACTGAATCGGTTTCTAGTCTTTCTAAAAGTAATCCTTATTATATTTCACTTCACTTGCTTACATATTAAGGTTTTTTTGTTAGCCTTAGCTGCAACCATTTCCTGAGAGGTTAAATACATTTCTCAATTTGTTTTCCCAAGTACAAGCGAAGGCTAAGGTTGGTTCTCAAACCAAAATTGAATGGAAGAAACAAAATATCAGCAGTCAACACATGACAGTAGCAATTTTTAGATATGGGCCAGGAATCATCCAATGGAATGAAAGCAAACTTAAAGATTCAGACACAAAAACAAGGAAGACATTGACAATGTACGGAGCTTTTCACTGAAAGAATGATGTTTATAGGCTATATATGAAACGAAAAGAGGGTGAAAAAGGTTTGATCAGCATAGGAAGGTGTGTAAGCGAAGAAGAGTACAGTCTTTGCGTTTCATGTGTCCAGGTCGGAAGAAAAATTGTTCAGAGGTGTATCCGTGTTCGAAAAAATAGATCAGAGAAGTGTCATGGGAAACGCAAAGTTAAAAGCGATGAGAAGGCAGGAATCGAAGGAAGGGTGGAGTGGAAAGCAGCTTCACGGCCAGTTTTTCAGGGAACTGCCAGAGGCGGTTGACAATGAAATACATGGCAATGGTTGTCGAAATCTGATTTGAAGGTTGGGACAGACACTCTAATATGTGCTGCACAGGAACAGGAACAATCAACCAGAGCAAACTATATGAAGTACCACATCTCACACGCACAAGACTGGTGGCCCTTTGTGTCGATTGTGTTGTAAGAAAGGTGACAGTGCAGTGGATTCTTTGTAGCTGTGAGAAACTGGCTTAGAATGAATACAAAAAGCACCATGACAATGTTTCGAAGAGCGATCTTGGGACATCTGTAAGAGAAATGGGTTGATGCACAGCGAAAATAGATGAACATATATACCTGAGAGAGTGGGGGAGAATGACGATGTGAAGCTGTTGTGATATTTCAATGTTCAATGTGACAATGTGATTGAGGTAAGAAGACCTGACTTGATTGCTATACCAGCTGATGTAAATGTGGCGCAAAAAGAAAAGAATTAGGTGTAAAAGTACCAGGATTTGAAAAAAGTAAGCCCATGGTCATTTGTTATGACACGTCTGGCAGTAAAATAACGGCAATAAGAACAGTCTGACACAAATTTTACAAATAATGATAATAATAATAACAATATTATTGAAGTAATAATAGAACTATTGAGAACAATTAAACGTAAATAAACAATAATACTTATAATAGCTAATAACACATCAGATACCACGTGACCTCCATCATTATCATCATTATCGTCACTGTCATTATCATTATCATTACCGTGGCAAGCGACCCGGGCTTGATTGTCTGGGTCTTTTCAAATAACCTTGTGGCCGCTTTCTCTCGGCTTGTGTTCTTTTTCCATGTCTGTATGAGTGTGTTTGTGTGTCTGTGTGTGTCTGTGTGTGTTTGTTACCCAGAACGTATTGTGACCAAGTATGACATCATCAATTTCTGCTTCCTCTGCCAAACACTTGCTCCCACTGTACTAGGTTGCGGAAATTTTTTTCCTATTTCCAACACTGTTCCATAAATCTCCCCCATTGACATTTTTGTGTTTTTGTTGTTTATTGTTCGGTTCATACAATATATCTATCATAGATGTTATGTCATAGAGTTGTTTTGGAGTGTAAAATATGTTTTGTGCTCTAAGTTCCTTTGTTAAGCATTCTGTATTCCACAACTCGGAAATACCTCTGTCAGACTGTATTCTTGATTGCTGGTCTCCAATTAAATGCGCTCAGTTGGAATGAATATATTGCAAAATGAGGATCTACACATTGAATCATTAAACAAAATTGAAAATACCTCTAAACGTGGGAACTAAATCATTTTACGCACTGGTTTTTCATAACCAATTTACCACAAATATATTCCTGAAATCATTTCGTAAAACATAAATCATACCAGCCTGTACCATGGTTCACGTATATCAAATCATTTTACTAAGATGGTAATTTTTAGTTTTGCTTCTTTATTCTGCTTTTGGTGACTTATTTCTAGAATAGAATTTTATACTGGCTTTTTCTGTGCTGTGGATTTCAAATTAAAAGTTTAATTTTGTTAACACTTTTACAACTCCTTTTACGTTGAGGCTAGAGGATCCAGTCGTAATATTCGCTCAAAAAGTGAAGATAATACATTAAAAGAAGAAGGGAACAGACAGTCAGAATCAAAAGGTAGCGTAATTTTCCCTCTATTATTAACGCTGCATACTTAAATAAGATTTATATTGATGTAAACGTTGATTTTTATTGTGGTGGGTGAGTAGAATTCAAACAACACGTGTTACCATTATTATGGTCCGAATGCAAATTTTGTTTTAGAGTAATCCCAAAGTCAACACCCGAATTGTACTAAATTTCAACAATAATATGGTGATTATTTAGAGAAACATACAAATTCTGAAAAATGCAGATGTTTAGTTGATGTTGAAAAACACTATTTTAATTATTTTTTACGTATTTTATACTCAGGCTTAATGCATCCTAAAGTACTGTTTCATTACCTTATCCATTCCCATTGTCGTAACATTAAAATTATTCTTCCCTATCCTGTTATGGTGTATATATATATATATATATAACATTAAAACTATTATCCAATTCTATAAAGAACTGCCCTGAGCCTTTTGATGACCTGATAACATGCCCATAGTATGGACTTCTCGAATCATTCAACTGACTGAAAAAGTATAAAGTAATGTAAGAAATGCATATCTTCCTAGTTTATCTAAGATATCTATTTATATTTCAATTTTTTTTAGATCTATATATTTACTTATTACTCAAATTTCGAAGTATGTTTTAGAATTACTTGACAGTATTTGTTACACAGTTGCATTTGTTTAGTTCAATTATCAGTTTCGAGCACCAAATGCTGTATTTTGATCGATTTTACTCCGCTGTCGTACAACAAATTGAATTGTAATCTTTGCTCATATCCGCTCTCTGTTTGTATTAGCTTAATGATTGCGAGACAATATTTCTTGTACCTGTATCATTTTTAGGATCCTTCTGCAGCCCATCTTCTGAGTAGATCTTTTTCCTTGGTAAGAGTACTATTGTTTCATAACCCCCAACAATTGAGCAGGGTGTCTCTTATTTTC
>RDPX01000091.1:253117-267120 GCA_003991215.1 Morbakka virulenta | reverse complement strand
GAAAAAAGGCTGAACTTCAAGAGTTGGATCGAAGAACAAGGAAGCTCTTAAGTATGCACAAGGGACTCCACCCAAGGAGTAACGTTGATAGATTTTACATACCCAGGAAAGAAGGTGGAAGAGGACTGACAAGCGTTAAAGATACTGATAATTTTTCCATAATTGGCCTAAAAAGATATGTCGAAGACAGCAAGGGGAAACTGTTAGTTGCAGCTAGAGGTGATGCTGAGAATAAGAATGCTGAAACAGAAACTAAGCTTAACAGAAGGAACAAACAAGAAAGGGAAACCAACTGGAAAGAGAAAGTGTTGCATGGCCAGTTTATCAGACAAACTGAAGATATGGGAGATAAAAATCAATGGTTGTGGCTGAAAGAAGAAGGGATGAAGAGACCGAAACCCTTATTATGGAAGCACAAGAACAGGTAGTGAAAACAAATTTAGTGAAAGAAAAAATTGATAAGACTCAACAAGATAGTAAATATGTCGGATGTGTGGTAAAGCAAATGAAAGCATCAATCATATCTTAAGTGAATGTAGTAAAATGCCACAAAAGGAGTATAAACCAGGCATGATTGGGAAAAAAGATACATGTGGTGGTATGCATGAAATACAGTCTTGAATCGAAAGAAAAATGGTATGAATATGAACTGCAAGCTGTTTACGAAAACTAAGGGTATAAGGTGTAATGGGACTTTTTAATAGAAACAGACCATGTTTTTGAAGCAAGAAGTTCCGATATGATTGTAGTAGACAAAGAAAACCAACAAATGCCAGATTATAGACCAGACAGTTCCATACGATACCAAGATTGATGAAAAGGAAAGAGAAAAAAATAATTAAAATACCAAGACTTAGTAAGGGAACTGAAAAAACTGTGGAACAAAATAGTAATAATAATCCCAGTTATAATGAGATGACTAGGAACAACACCAAGAGCATTGACAAAAAGACTGAAGGAGATTGGGATATGTACCAGAATTGTAGAATTACAAAAGGCTGTTGCTACACTCTGCCAGAATCTTCCGACGAGTGCTTGAGATTTGAGGAAACCTTTTGTTACCAAAACTCAGAAACATTAATCCACTGATCAGTTGAAAAACAACAACATTATTTGAAATCATTGTGTAACAGAGGGATAATAATAATGATAGTAATAATAATAATAATAAATAATAATAATAATAATAATAAAATTTTTCCTTTCAACGAAATGAAAAACCTTATTACTAAAAAACTTATTAAATTGATGACAGTTTTTAAAAGCATAGTCTTAAAACATGATTAAACCAAAACCTTTTACTGTCTGAAAGTAACTTAAGAGGCCAGGAGTTCTTCTTATACCAGAATACAACCTTCTAAGCTTTTTTAATGCTTTGACTAAATCAACTAATACGCTTTTTTCACGTATTTACTCTGCACGTATGTGTTTTATGTGTAGGATGAGCGTTGTAGAGTTCTTAAACCGAAGGACAGAACAGAAATCCAGCATATCCTTGGGCAATGGATGACTGTGGAGTCTCTGATCAAGGTTTGTATGAACACATAACGTCCTTCAAAGTATTTACTTGCGTGATTTTACAGCTCTTTTGCTGCCGTTCTTACTTTTGTCACTATAACATTTAGGCAGTCACTCATTAAACCTCATTGTAGGAGTTTTGTAATCTTTGGCTAAAGTATAACTATTGACATTTAAATGCTGCCTGCATCCATCCGAAAATATACCTACCGTAATGGTTCAAATAAGCGCCTAGGCGCTTATTTAATTTTTATGCTTTCCAGGGGGGCGCTTATTCAAACAATTACGGTAGTGGACGGTGAATTGAAGAAGTTTTCTTATAAGAAAAACAAAAAAGAATAAAAATTGTTAAAGAAAAAGTGTTATTCTTTCTTTTCCAAGTGTTCCCTTCCCTTCATGGAAGGTATTTATTTTTTTAATAGATTTTCTCCATGAATTCCGAAAATTCGAATACGCGCCCTCCCCCTAGAACAAAGGGGGGCGCTTATTCAAACAATTACGGTAGTGGACGGTGAATTGAAGAAGTTTTCTTATAAGAAAAACAAAAAAGAATGAAAATTGTTAAAGAAAAAGTCTTATTCTTTCTTTTCCAATTGTTCCCTTCCCTCCATACAAGGTATTGAGATTTTTAATCGATTTTCTCCATGAATTCCGAAAAGTCGAATACGCGCCCCCCCTAGAACAAGGAGGGGGGCCCTAATTCAAACGATTACGGTATTTGTGATCATTACCACTACTTTTTCTTGAAAGAACTAAGCGCTTTTCTTATGGATATAAATTTTTTATGCGTGATTTGATACCCTATTTTTTCAGGAACTGAGATGGGTTGGCTTGAATGTATTTTCTGATGAAGATGGAAGCAAATACGTTAGTATTTGCAAAAAGGTACCTTTTATGATGTTACGTTTTCAGAATTTTTTCATTCTATTAGAAGTAGTGTGGATGGGTACTTGATTTCCCATATGAACTTTTCCATATCGAGGAAATTTTTTTTCTCAACTAAAGCGGCGTATTGTCGGTACGTCAGATATTTACAATTGGTTTTAATTGCGCTTTAAATAGCTTTTTAGACTAAAATAAAATGTTGTTTTATTAAAGTAGTTATTGACGATTGTAGCATGTAGTGATCAAATAATCCTAATTGTCGTGAGTTTCCCATTCACTGCCCAATAAGATGATTCCCTCCCACAGTTTAATATGTAACAACAATATTTTCTGCCGATGAACCATTTATGATGTGTGCTCATGAAATTGCACCCATGATAGAATATATTACTCTTTGGCAACCCATATAGTCGTTACTGTTATAACAATTATCAATGATGTCAAATAAGAAATTTTTAAAGTTGCTACAACTTGAATGAACTAATGCAGCTGTTGTTAACGCTAATAGATAGTAAATAAAACGATATTTTAACGATAAAACGATATTTTAACGATAAAACGATATTTTAACGATAAAACGATATTTTAACAGTAAAACCATATTTTAACAGTAAAGTCACATATTTTAACGATAAAACGATATTTTAACGATAAAACGAAAATCCAGTGGCCATTTTGTATCTGATCATCGCAACGTTGGTCCATCAATTTAGCTGGACTTGAATGGAGAATTTTGAAACTGGGTTAGTCAAGAAGGAAAAACAGTTTATGAAAAGATAAAAGATAACAAATAAAAACGATATTTTAATGATAAACAATATTTTAACAATAAAACGATATTTTAACGATAAAACGATATTTTAACGATAAAATGATATTTTAACAATAAAACGATATTTTAACGATAAAACGAAAATCCAGTGGCCATTTTGTATCTGATCATCGCAACGTTGGTCCATCAATTTAGCTGGACTTGAATGGAGAATTTTGAAACTTGGTTAGTCAAGAAGGAAAAACAGTTTATGAAAAGATAAAAGATAACAAATAAAAACGATATTTTAATGATAAAACGATATTTCAACGATAAAACGATAATCCAGTGGCCGTTTTGTATCTGATCATCGAAACGTTACTTCGTCAATTTAGCTGGACTTGATTGGAGAATTTTTGAAACTTGGTTAATCAAGAAGGATAAACAGTAGTTTAGAAAAAGATAAAGGATAAATAGAACGATATTTCTCTTTATGTTTTTGACATGTTTTTGAATTATTTACGTGCACACTTAATAACCAAGTCATATTGCTGGGTTACCGGATCAAAACTTGCCACCCGATTAGCAGTCTGGTATTAACATTGCATTTTTTCTCTGTGATAAAGTGATAGTGACTGTTTTTGCGTTATAGATCTTATTTTGTCTGACTTGGAAACCTTTAAATTCAATCAATCATTTTTTATATGACTTCCTTTATTGATATCTCTTTACGAGAATGCTGCCTGTTATCATGTCACTGTACCTTACTGTGAAATATTTCTTTATCTTCACACATAGGTTTTTAAATACAAAGGAATAGATAAAGTGGAAGATAAATAAAATGAAATAATTAATAATACAATCTAAAATGATTAGAAAAGAAAGGAAAGAAAAACAGATATAATACAAAAGCAATCATAATTTAACTTATTGTGAAATATTTTTTTTTAATCTACAATGTCAATTTCAGCTATAATTCCTAATATCTGTGGTGGTTTTTGCGTTGATTTTAGGATACTAATCTTGTTACAAGTTTGTACCAGCAAATGGCGTTATCTGCATCTGCATATGCATACTCGTGGAGCCGATGGAACAGTGAAAATAACAAAGAAGATGCAGTTGTACTGCAAGCAACAGAATGGTTAAAGAGAGCACCTGTTGATGATGTAAGTCTTTAGTTTAATGTGTTTACTTTTGGTTGAAAAGAAGGCTATTCCCTTGATTTGTTTTCGGCTAAAATCTTCTTTTCCCTTCCTTTTTCATAGTCTCTCGTCCGTTTTTTTCTCTTGTTAAGGTGGCTTTCTCGAAAGCCAAATGAAATGTAGGCAGACGAATTCTGAATTTGACTAATCATACTGTATTTCCTTGTATTGTATGTCCTGTCAACATTTTTAGAATAGGAAGGCTTTAAAACATATTCTTTAGTATTTACAAGACCCTTATCAAAACAGCTTATTACTTTATACTGAAAAACACTAAATAGTACTTATTCTGTGTGAAATTCATTATTATTTATTATTATTATCATTATTGTTATTATTATTGTTATCATCAAAATCATTATTATTAGTTAAGTTAAAAGTTAAGTTAAAATTATATTTCAATATTTTTGATAAAAAAGTACATAACTCTGAGTTCATCAGATGTACACATAAAAAACTGCTAAAAAGTCATTAAAATTTTCAATGGTCTGGTGGGACGGATTTGTAGTTCTTTAAATAAGTTATAAGTATAACTTTATATAAGCTGGGGGATAAGGAATTATTAAAAAGTATGTCTCACAGACTAATATGAACAGTATAAAGCCAAAGTGGATTTCATGATGTAATTTAACGAGAGCTTTGACGCAAATACATGTTTTGCGTCAAAGCTCTCGTTATATTGTATATTGTCAAATATTGTATATGTATAATGTGGATGATAATGTATAATACTGAGCTCACTGCGCTTGCGTAGTTTGAGCACTCAGACAAGATCCCACAGTAACTGTTTAGGTTGTGTTTGCTCCGGCAACATGGCCAGAGAGTTATGTTTCAGAGTGATGTCTCTGAAGTTCTGTGCTGCACTGATGAGCCCACAAAGGGCGAAACGCTACTGTCTGCAGATTGAGTATATGCTTTGACGCAAAACGGACAAGAACAGGCCTGAGTAAAAATCCAAATGTATTTGTGATGAAATTCAAATTCCTAAACATGTATTGAGTTACCAATCGATAGGCATTAGAGGTATATCAAAACTGTTGACAAAGCATTTTTGGGTGTAGCTTCATGATAATTTCTTGGATTTATTAGATAACTAGTTTTATTTGTTGTTCCTACGCATATAAATATATCGGTGTTAATTGGTTTTTCTGTTATGGTTACTTTGAATGGAAAAGGGGTTCTGTTATTCCCGTTCACAAGAAGGATGGGACTGACGACCCTTTATTTCTAGACCCATTTTGCTTTGATGTATTCCATTAAGAATTTTCACATCTTTCCTTTTGATTCTTTGTTTGATTTTCTCGTGGAAAATGATTGCATAAAACAAAGTATCCTAAAAGGCTGTAGTGTAAAATATCAAGTGGTTTACAACATTCTAGCATGGTAAACGATTTCATAAATAAAGCTTGCACTAAGAACGTACTTTACATATAATTCGTCTTCAAAAATGCCTTTGGTGAGGCCCACCATAACCTTATAAAGAAAGAAACAACATACACAACATAGGTATTGCGCTAGTCCTCAAAACATCTCGATTCCTATTTACACGTAGGCCCGCATTGTCGAAGTATGAAAAGAACCGTACCTAGTCACTCTAATAGTCTAGCAATGGGAGAATTATCTTTCCAATCTTACTACAGAAAGAGCTCATGACATGATAAAGCACCTAAATTTATAGCTTTCAATGAGTCAATAAAGTCAAGAATTTCAAGATTATTCTTCTCTTTCAAGGCGATTGTCTCAGCCCAGCCTACCACTGTTCAATGCACACTTTAATATATTTATCCATACATAAAGGCCAGAAAATGTAGACAGTTTAGCTTTTATTCCTGTGGTGTACATGACCAACAATTTAAATTTCACTACCGATTACAAAGATGCTACCGTTTTCACTAGTGGTGAACGGGATAACCAGTGGCATGAGTCTTCAGTATGACACTTCAAATCTCCAAGAAGATTCTAAAGCCGTTGGGGGTAATTGCAAGAATTTACACCCCAACGTGTTTTTTTCTGTTCATGTTTGACAAGTCTCTGCCGGTAGCTAAAGCGACATGGTGTAGAGTACAGAAAAGGATTTTCAACTTTATTATCAGGTATCTAAACAACCCTCTTGTAAGTCAAAAATCTCTTTACATGGTATCTTAGTCAATCAACTGAATTTACCTTTTGTCTCTCGCTGGACATTCTACCTGAACGAACGCTATTACACTTAACTAATCTCTTTGTAAATGAAAAGCACATTAATTGTAGTAGAATTAACCGGGGAACGTGAAAAAACCTGGAATCCAATAAAAAATGCAATTGGGACAATTCAACCTCACTCATTTGTTACATTTTAAAATCTTTCGTTTGTTTCCATAGTAATGTTTGCTACAGTATTCTCTCCAATTAGCGGACACCATAGGAGCAAGAGCAAGGTGTCCGGTAATTGGAAGTGTCCGCCTTTTGGAAAGTTTTGCAATGTAAGCCCAAAATTAGAAAACAGACCTGAGTTTTGTATTTAAAAGGTGTAGTTTGGGTAATTAGTGGGTATCGGGTTCTTGAAAGTTCCAAACACTTCCATTACGGCTGACGTTATTGGAAAGAAGTTGAATCGTGGAGGTGGCAATGGTCTGGAGATTCCAGTAATTTACCACTTTCATGAACAAGAAAAGTTAATAAGCTGGGCTGTAAGGAAGCTTGAAGCTGTAAAAAGCGAAGTAGATTCCAACTTGTCAAAGTGTTTGAAATAAGTATTTGAACAAATATTCATTTGTCTCTATTTTTTATTCGCTGACTCCAAATTTTTTTACTGTCCGCTAATTGGAAAGAAAAAAAGTCATATTGACTATTTTGTGCAAAAAATATTTCCGGTAATTACAGTGTCCGCTAATTAAGTGTCCGTTTTTCAGAAAGTTTTTTATGCGGCTTTGACCAGAAAACGATCGGGGAAAAAAGGATTTGTCCGTTAATCAGAGGTGTCCATTAATTGGAGAGAATTCTGTATTTCTTGTGACTCATAATATTGTACGCTTCTTTGAGCTTAACGAAAGAGCGCTATCTTACCTCAAAACTCTCTGACATTATCATTCGCTGTAGATTTATTGTTATGAATAACTTATTAAAGTTTCAGTTAGTAGCTGTCCCCTCGCTAGTAGCTGTCCTCTCGTCCTCTTGTGTAGATTTGGTTACTAATTCAGAAGATAGTACCATATATATTAGCGTTTTATCTGTGCCATTGCTGTCAGGCAAAGTGTTGTTTTATTTAAAACTTGTATACTTCATGTAAAATACCCCATCATTTTCAACTTGCTATAGCACAATTATGCATTATATATGGCATCGACAAGGATTTGTTGTCGATTAAAAATCTCGGAATACGATTCGGAGTTTGAAGAAACGATTGCCGACAATTCACAGGTGAGTAATCAATTGCTAATTTGTTTTTCTGTCTTTTCCTAACTCAAAGATGTTTCTCAATGTTTATTTTGAAACATTTGTATTTCTTGTCATTTTTCTTTGGTGTATTACTTACTTTGGTTTTCATTTGCCACAATATTGTCTGAAGAGATAATAATTAATAGAAAGTAAAAAATGACGAATGTCGTCTGGGTAGCTTAGCTAGCTAATGCAGGGAGCTAAGAGAAACATATTTTAAAGGTCAGAAAGCCAGTTCTTCTTTTTAGATTTGAGCCTGGCTTAAATCCTACGGCAAGACAAAGACCGTTATAGCCAAGAATAACGAGATGTTGGGCAAGGCTTAAACGCATGAAAATAAATAAATTTACTACTGACAGTTTGGGTTATTTTAGTTCATCGTTATACTAAGAATTAAGAGGATACATTATTCGAAAAGCAAGTTTAGAAAGTACAATTTGTCAGAAAAAATAGAGGGGAAAAGAGCCAGAGGAAGACAAAGGTTATCTTATCTAGAAAATATATTCTGATGGATAAATGACAGTTTAACTTCAAGTATTAATGCTGTTACTTTAATTCAACTGGCTAGAAACAGACGCCAATGGGAAGGCATGATCGCCAACGTCCTCAGAGGATATGGCACTTAGAGAGAGAAAGAAAGACACAGAGAGAAAGAGACAGAGACAGAGAGACAGAGACAGAGACACACACACTAATAACAACAATGTTTTAGTCACAGTGGACTATAAGCTCTTTGATGACTGGTTGACTGACAACACTGCTATTCTCAAGACCTGTTGTGTTTTTTGGCCGATGATTTGAGTAATTTACTTCTCAGTATGCTGAAAGTGCATATATTGCACTAATGGCTATGCATTTGGTTTTGAACTAGCTGTGTACTTCTCATTACGCCAATAGAGTAAGCACTTAGAGCAAGGATGGGATGCAGTTGATACTAAAATAGAGAGATTTTGCATGGTTGTTAATACGTTTTTTCTATGACACCCTTTTCCCGCCATAGTAAACCAGAAGTTACTTGCACAATTTGCTTTTCTCTTCTCTTATCTGCCAACGTGTAGGAGACATTTAAAGGCTTTGAGTAAGCTTAAAATGGAACCCTCTGAACTCTTTGATATTCCGTTGATACCAGTATTAGTCGAGTACAATAATTTATTGCCTCTTTTATCGCACTAATCATATTTTGATGAGTAATGAGCCACTGTTAATAAAGAACTCCAAAGCCGTACAGTCATATAAATTTTTTTTTAAAAAAGACTAATGCATAAATTATGTTTGTAATGACAATTAGCGTTGCGCTCACGGTTAATGATATTAATTGTTGATATTTTGACAAAGTATTATTTATTCACTAATCCCTGGATGTTCAGGTTCCCACTAGTAGTTGGATAAGTTTTTATGAGTAGCTATCCGTTCTGTATAAAACCAGTGCTTGGGGAGGTACAGCTGCTGTTAAACCATATTTATTTTGGTTGGCTCTTGTGTTGCGAACTGCTTAATGCTAGCTGGTACAAGCAAGACTAATCAAACGGATGGCACGGACATTTCTTCACTTGACATTAATTTAGAGTATTTCTCTCGTCATGATATAGGTTAATTTTTTATTCAATGATAAGTCATATCAAATTATCAAATTCTGAATGTATTTTGTTTTGATTTTTATTTTTGATTTAATTGTTTTCCTATTAAATATTCACCTGATCACCCCTTGACTCATGGTGTTTTGGCGACGTTTCCACAGATACTTCTTTCGTCATCATGAAGAAAGTATTGGGGGTGTGTTTGATTTCTTTCTGGTGATAAATTATAGGAATGTTTCAAATTTTTTTATTCAGATGTACTTGGACATTATAATACATATAACACTGCTGTCGGTCATATCACGATTTTGATTTTGAGTACATGAAAGTTCTTTCAGAAAAACTAAAGAATACAAACCATCAAGGAAGCCATCTAAACAGAAGAAATTGAACGTTTGATACTTGATACAGCCAGAGATCTGGACGCTAAAACTTCGAAAGAACTAAATCAAGGTTGCCACAACTGTTACAAATGAAACGTCATATCATTGGGGCCTCTTGACCCCCAATGTGTTATAGTTCCATATACGCCCATACCTAAAAATTTGGTGTATTTTGATCTGTGTAATATGAAATATACACTCATACACCGGTGTTTAAAGAAATACAAAGTATTTCTTTAAACACCGCTAAAAGCGTAAAACAAAATATGACGGATTGAACATATATTTTGACATATCAGTTATAGATGGATACTGGATTGCTTTACTGCCAAAGATTATACCTGATCAGATTTGGCCTATTTCTTAGGTATTCAGTTTCAGTAAACACAGTGCACAATTACATTTGTAAACAGTTTCTGTAAACATAGTGCACAATTAAATTTGTAAACAGAAACGAGCTTAGGTAAGTTGGCACTTCCGCTGTTACATAGGAAGGAATTCAGAATCTTACTGCCACAGAGAACATTTGGTAATATCCTTTCGTTTTTGAAATCCTAAAGGTAGATTGTATATCTCGAACAGTGCCTGTAAATATGTTTTTTTGTCAATTTCAGATGCATCCTGACTTATTTCACATGCTACAAGATGGCAGCTCAGATGAAGCTAAATCTTTGGTCCAAAAGACATCATATCTGTTTTCAGACTGTGTTTTCAAATTATTGCAAAGATCTAACATTCTTGTATACTCATGATGGTTGGGTCATGTTATTGTCTGTATATATGTGCACAAAAATTGTTTATTAACTTTAGCTTGTTTGCAGGACTGTTAAAATGATAGTAACATGTTAAGCAGACTATAGCTGCTTGCCACCCATAGTTTTGTAAATGTATCTTAAAATGATGTTTTCGTGTTCAGAAAACAATATCAGTAGGAAAAATCATTTTGGACAAAGTTCAAGGAGAATGAATTTGATAAGCTAAATCAACCCTTAATCCTTTGCCTTGAATTTCATTAAGCAATAATTTGTTAAAATAAAAGCTTTCGATTGCCATAAGAAATGAAGTACGTCAGGTACCAGTAGATTTGTTATTTTACTTGTATTTTTGTTTTTGAGTGGGGTTTTTGATTGGGGTGCCTTGCAGAATGAAAGATGTTTCATTTTGATGTCTCCTTTTGTAATATTGATTTATTAAGCTCTTCAAATATGCTTCCTGCTTAATGAAGACGAGTTTTAATGTTCTCATTATGGTTTAGTTTATGTCAAAAGCTTGTAAAGAGAGCTTAATATGAAATGTATTTACAAAAGGAAATAGCTTTACCAGAAACCAGCATGTCATCCCATCGGAATATAAGCACAGCTTTGTTGTTTTCCCAAATTTAAATAGTGTTGTAATAATACTTAAACGAGCTTGCATTTGCAAAGAGTACATGGAATTTTGTGCTTAAATAGTTTAGGAAATGTCATTGCTTTTCTACACGCACGTAACTGATAATTTAAAACTAATGTTGGTTACTAGTGAAGAATCGTGACTACTCAGTAGAAATTTGGGTAATAAAAGAACCAGCTGAGAGGTTTAGTGGTTTTATTTAACGCCTTTTCTGCCGATATACATGGTATTGCACGTGCCTCGTCAATGACTTTTATTGGAACAGGCTGGAATTTCTTTCTGTGATGTCCATTTTTAAAGCTGAACAATGGAAAATGTAAAGCAGGACACTGCTGCTTTCTGTGCATTAACCTTCGTCCCATTTAATTGGCAGACTTTCTGAAAGAAGGAAAATCTAGATTATAAGCATATATCATTGTATCGTAATCTTGTTGTTTAGAATTGTCTGCGTACATTTTATGTAGATAAGCTTTACTTTGCATTTAATGTCATGTCAAGACACGAATCCATATCACGTTTGATGTATTTTGGGGGAATTTTTAAACGATTGGTTCTACTTACTAGAACTTTTGCTTAAATAAGACCATTGCATTTTTTATAGAATGCTATTTTTTTACTGTTATTCTTGGACTTCCAGACACAGATGCGCATTCTGACGCCAGGTAATGTCTTTTTGCGAGATTTCAAAGTTTCTCTGCTTTGGGAAACAAGTGCTTGTCTCTTGCTTATGTGCAGCTGCACTAAATATTCTCAATTAGTGTGGGATCTTTCTACAAGAAGGCAAGTAAATCTTATTCTTATATTTATTTGTATACTGGTCTTGTATTTTAAGATTCTTTTTAAGCAACGTATACAGAAAAGTTTGAAATTCCTGTTAATGTCAGCACAAATTCTTCACATGCATGAGGAAAAGTACTAGCAGTCCGCTCTCTATGTAAATATTCGTTTTACGGTTTGGATCTTCAGTAAAAATAGCTAAGGGTTTTTGCTTATTAAAGCCTTATAATTTATGAAATGTCAGATATGTTTGTAGTGTAACTTTACTTCATCCTTTAATTCATCCAAAATAAAAGATCAGAACAATTAAAGTGCATTTATGAAAGCCTAGGAATGTCGTGCGATTTAGAGTTTTACGTTTACAGTATAAGTAGCTTTGTTAGATATCAATAAAAAGTCTCCTGAATCCAGACAGTTGGCATTGTTTCACTCTTCCTTAGAGATCTACTTACGTTGACCCCTAAAATGTAAACTTTGCTTTGCTAAACAAATGGTGATCTCGTTTTGTTGTTTCATCACTGCTCTGTTCTTGATAACTGTCCTCCCCCTCTCAGACTCGATTCTCTTAGGTTAATGTGATATTTGCTGACTTATGCATGCTTGTGCACAAAAGTTAATGAAATCAACAGTGGAATCAATGTGACATTGAGATTTTTCATTTGCATCAGTTTGAAAAGCCAGTGCAAATGGTATCATTGTACTTTGTTTGCTTTACCGAAAACCATGTAAAAGTGGGAGAACACAGTATCTTTGATATAGGATATTTATCATGTCGTGAATGATAAGCTTTTTCTGGGCTACGTTTCGAACAATACTTCTCCCCTTGTCAGTAGCTTAGAAAAAGCTTATGACTCGACGTCCACTGCAACGAGGAGGCTGAAAGGCTGGCAAATGAAGGAGGGCAGGTATCACAGGAGGAACAAGATATAACTTTTGAACAGGCAAAGGTCATAGTAAAAGAAAAGCAAAGGAGAAGATGACACGAATAACACCCACAGTTTAACGAAAGGGGTGTCTACTACCTCCTTTCCAGAGATGATCAAGTGGCCATCGTGACACTGAGGACGGGCCATTGTAGACTGAAACATGTTCACATTGGAGATTCTGCAATGTGCCCCTCCCGTACTTCCCCAATGACAGTAGAGTGTTTCCTGCATGAGTGTACGATATACCAGAACCTTAGAGCCGTGAACTGGACTGTTGATATATCGACGAGGGAGACCTTTAAAAAACCTCCTGCGGCCTTCGTCAAGACCTCTGGAGTTTCTGTCTGAGCGAACGGCAACGACGACAAAGAAATAATAATAATAACAGTAATAATAAGGAATGGGACAATCCAGACTGATAGTTCCTTGAATCCCGAAGAGAGAAAAAGACCAGAATCTGAATTCCTGGAAAGAGAAGAAAACGCATGGACAATTTGTTAGAGAGTTAGAGGAAAGGGATGTTGAAAATTATTGAAAATAGCTAAAATCGTGTGATTTGAAAGAGTCTACGGAGGCATTAATTTGTAGTGCCCAAGAGCAAGCTATAAGAACGAGTAGCATCAAGCGTTTCATAGATAAGACTAGAAAATCACCTTTTTGCAAGATGTGTGGTGAGAGAAATGAAACTGTTTACCATATACTTAGTGAGTGTACTGCATTGGCAAGAAAAAAATATCCAAAGCGTCACAATAACGTTTGCAAATATATACACTGGAAATTATGTAAAAAGTTTGATCTGGAAGCGGTAACGAAATGGTATGAACACGAACCACAGCGAATGATGAAAAATAACTCATGTAAGATAATGTGGGATTTTGTAGTACAATGTGATAGAAAAATGATAGCAAGAAAACCAAACATCGTTGTAAAATGAATGAAAAGAGACAAAAGTTAGAGATGTGGCAATACCTGGAGATGTGAGGGTGCCAGAAAAAGAACAGGAGAAGGTTAAAAAGTACAGACCTCTAAGAGATGAGATTGCTCGACTGTGGAAAGATTGAAATTGTTCCTGTAACCGTGGGTGCGTTGGAAACTGTCTCGAAAAACTTTGAAAGCTGTGTTAAACAAATTGGAATAACTATGAATGTAGAACATGCCCCAAAAACAGCACTGTTAGG
>RDPX01000091.1:196410-221670 GCA_003991215.1 Morbakka virulenta | reverse complement strand
TGAAGCACCTCTCCAAGGGACCTCTTGAACACAGCACAGATCTATATTTCTTCTAGATAGTGTTTCTACAATTTCTAAGGATCGATCTCTCATAGTGCCCATATTTAAAGTGGCCTCAATTATTGACGGGTTTTGCAGGATAAAGGTCTAGCCAGCCCACGTCTACTGACCCTACCATCAAGAACACCTTCAACATCTAAGTTTCCAGTCCTGTTATTCTGATAACATTTATTAAAATCTACTATAATAAAAATTGAAGCAAACTTTTACAACTGGATGCCCTTCCTAACGTCAACTCTTGCTTCAAACAGTTACAAGAGAACCTGAGTGTTTTTACAGAAACACCATCTCACAACACAAACTCGTCATATTTTCACTCCAATAGAAGAAAAATTAGACGAATAAGTCGAGCCAAACAAATAATCATCACAGACAAGTCAATCAGTAATTCACTCGTTAGAAATGGAACCCCTGAACGAATTATCTGCAAATACTCTGGACAAAGTACCACATAACAAATCAAACCACCATTTCCGCAAGTTGAAATCTTTCTTCGAGCCCAGCCTCATTTGAGATACTGGTTTTAGAGGCGCCAGATGTTAGCCCTATCCCACTTCTTGTTAGTATAAACAGCTCCGCCACGGGAAGGACAAAAGTTGGGAATTTGGCTGTCAGAGGCTGTTTGAGACGCAAGTCATATGGAGCATTTTATAAAGAGCAGGTTCTTAGGCCTGCTCCCACCCCGACAGTGACAACCTTCAGGAACCAAAATCTGATAGTTTTCCAAATGATCCATTACATATATTAAGCCAAGAATTAGTTATTAGTATAAAGATGTGATTCATAAGAGGAGTACATAAGAGCCGTGGAGTGCTGAATCCAACTTATGGTTATGACTGGAGCAGACTAACCTTCGGGTCAAAAGCGACATCATATAACCTATCTGTGACCTGTCTTTTAATGTCTCTGTTTATCATGTATTTTCAAATTGCCCCCACACCTTACCTTGTATTCCATCACACTGTTGTCTATTCAGTAGCCTCCATGGTCTTTACCTTTTTTTCCCCTAAATCCTAGCCCTTCACCATACAGCAGAACAGGACTAATGGCTTCCTTATAGAAGATGTTGTGGTAAGTTCTTGTAACATGCCACAGCGCTTCTTTCTCCAACAATTCCATGTATTTCTTTTGTACACATTTTTTTTCTTCCCCTCCCACTTTCCCGTCTTCCTCGATGATTTATTCCAAATATTTAAAATCCTATAAAGGCCTAATATGTATGTATCCATTTTGCTTCTACTTTCCTATTTTATCCCGGAAATCCTATATGCATTTTGTCTGTCTTAAATGCTTTTCTCTGATATTGTCTAATATTTTCTCTCACAATATCATCACATGCTATAAAAGCTTTATATGTTTGTATAATTATTGCAACTAACGTTTTCTTATGTCTGTTTGTAGATTGGAATTATGATGCTCTTTTTACAAACAGGCGGCATTCTTTTCTTTGGTCGATGCAAATATCGTGCAACAGAACCCTAAAAAAACCCTACTTTTTTCCTTCCAAACTTTTCAGCATCTCGATTACTACATCTAATATTCCTTGAGATGCCTTATTCTTTTACTCCTCAGTCTCCTTTTTCTATACTTCTGTTATCTGCAACTCTCATTCTTTAAGCAAGAGACTCCTCTAGGTTCTCTACTGTCAAAAATGTTAAGAATATTAAAAAGAAAGACAAGTACTATTGAAAAACATTTGTTTTACAGTTAGCCTGAGATTAGTGAGGGCAATGAAAGAAAAACACATTTAAGAATAATAAGGTTATAAAATCAAGCATTTATTGGATAGCGACTACGTTTCTTAGCATGATGGTAGCGTTACAAGTAATAACTTCATCAGCTGAGTATTTGTAGTGGACGAAAAATACTAATTCAAATACTAATTGCGCTATTTCAAATTGCTACCCATAAATTTTAAAATTCCTGTCTGAGACAAAGTAGCTAAATGTACAAGCAATTCCGTCTTCCTAATAGTATAAAGTAATGCTTCACAGTGTCGTTACACTTCAGCTGAAAACTTAGATGGTCTGTAGTGAAAGCCATATTAGCTTGGGCAACCATAATATATCCATGAGAGAAGTTAAATTAAATAGCGAAATATATCACCTTCCTCTCTGTAAATGTAGAAAAAATTGTTTTTGACAGTGTGGTTAAAGAAATGAATATTATTTTGGGACTAGATCGGCCAGCTAGCTAGAGATGGTGTATAAATAAAAAACAACCTGCAGAAAGAACTTTGGGCCTCTACTGCGGATTTTTTTGCCCCTCGTATACAGCTATGACAAAAACACATACACCAACGGTGTAAAGAGGAGTATGGATCAAACATCAACTGTCTCGCCCCGTAGGGGTTTGCTGAGCACTCAGGGCAGCCCAGATCGTCATTATGCTACTGCGTGCTTCGGCATAGCTACATGGAATGTCAGAACACTAGCCAAGCAAGGAAGTTGAAAAACGTTGTGAGAGAAATGGCGAGAGTAAAGATTGACATACTAGGATTGAGTTAAGTCAGATGGTTAGAATCAGGAAAAATCAATTTAAAGAACAACACCATATACTCACACACAGGACCAGATAAAGAACACATTCATGGTGTTGGAATCTTACTAGGACCAAACATAGCAGATTTTCTATTTGGCTATTGGGCTGGTTCCGATCGAATAATTGTAGTTAAATTGAAAGGAAGCCCATTTTACACCACCATCATTCAAGTATATGCTCCAATATCCAATTGCAATGAGAATGACATTGAAAACTTTTATGCAGACCTGGATGAAGCCATGGCACGATGCAAATCTCAAGAGATTGTGTTTGTCATGGGTGACCTAAATGCTAAAGTTGCTAAAGGTAGGCAATCAAATGTTGTAGGACCACGTGGACTGGGCAAACGAAATGATAGTGGAGATACCTGGGTTCAGTGGTGTGAAGGAAATAACCAGGTGATCACTGATACTTACTTTTAACATCATCCCAGACGTCTATGGACATGGAGAAGCCCAAATGATTGCTAAAGAAACCAGATTGATTTCCTAACAGTCAATAAGAGATTCAGAAATGCTGTCACACAAGCAAAGTGCTATCCAGGTGCAGATTTCAACAGTTATCATGCTCTATTAGTTGCTCCTGTCAAGCTGAAATTGAAGAAACTGAAAAGACCAAAAAAGGTGATACGGTGAGATGAAGACCAACTGAAATCCAGTGATGTGAAAACTGCTTCTTAACAAAAGGTTAAACTTGACATGAAAAATGATAAGGAAATGATCATGCGAAACATTAAGGACATGAACAGAATATCTATTGGTGGAATAAATGTTAACAACATCAGATATGCAGATGACACAGGGTTAATAGCAGATAGTGAAGAAAAACTACAATTCTTTCATAAAGCTTCAATTTTAATGATTTTTGTCTATAAAATTCCAATCTCACAACTCAGTAAATTAATAGAAAAAAATTTAAAACTCAAACAAGTACAGATCGATAAATTGATATGAAAACAATAATTATAAAATCCAACCATGTACAGTGAGTACAATAAATAAATGTTTAAACATACAATTTTTTAATAGCTATGAAGTGTAATTTAACAATAATGTGTATAAAACTATAATTTTTTTATCTGACGAGGTAAAGAAGAATCTGTAGTGATATTATTGAGATACTGTTTACATGCCTATTCTCTCTCACCCGAGAAGCAGATTCCCAGTACCTCACCAGAAAAGCATCTGATGGTTAACAAGAAGATCTCAGCTTCGAAGTCATCCTGGAACTACATTGCAGTTCAAAGTTTTCAATATTTTATTTTCACTTTAACTGGTGACTGAGAAGAAAGCAAACAAGCTGCAATTTAAGAGGAACAATTTCCCTTCCTCTGTCAAATACCGGAAAAACCAGTCAATTGAATTTCATTTGTCAGCTATGACGCAGCACATCTCCGTTAGCCTCAACGTTGTAACTCATCATGTTTGGCTTCACTGCTCAAAACACGCCCTCACAGAGATGGCATTAAACCTCTGTTACTGGGATATCAAGACATCACTTCAGCCCTAGGGTTAGGAATTTTGTAGTGACATTATTCACAAACGGTAGATATCATAATTTTTTTTGACCTGAAAAGCAAGTTCCCAGTAGCTCAGCGGGAAAAGATTCTGACGCGTAATGAGAAGGTTGGGGATTCACAGGTCATCTGGGACTACTTTGCTTCTCAAAATTTCCAACATTTCGTTCCACTCCAATTTGATAATTCGACCGATAATAAAAACAGACGTCTGATACTGTCCCATAGAACCCGTTTATGGAACACCTTTTTGATCTTCCAAACGAATTAGTCTTTCCAAATTCGGAAAAAGTTTTCTTGTTTGTTTGCAAAGTCATTTCGATGTGCTTTTTTTATATTTCTAATCCGACTCTGAAACAAGTTTTATTAACCCAAGAAAGTTGCAATAATTTACCGTGTCATCTTTTGCTTCATGTACTCTCAAGATCGTATTACTGCTACTTTCTTTTACACATTTGAAAGGATAAATGTTTTTTACAAGTCTGCAGGAAAACTTTGAATGAAACTAGAGTTTGAAACTGAAAGGAAACACTAATTCTAGTTCCCAACAGGATTAACTTTGTTAAAAAATTGGGGATACAACCAATTTTTTCTGATAATACATTTATACTGGAGGCAGAAAAAATATGGGTTGCTTTGTTCTACTATAGATGGTGGTATCTATCTCAATATTTAGGCCTGTTTTATTAAAAGCTCCGCTAGCCTAGGAGTACAGTAAAGTAGCCTGAATCTCGAGTCGGCCATGTCTAATGGATGACGTCATGAAATTTGTAACTATTAATATGACGTCTTTTGTTTGAGAACGACTCAATGAACGACGCAGGCAATGAGAAAATCAGCGGTTAAGTCAAAGATTTCTTCTTCTTCTTCTTCTTTCGGCGTTTCCCTTTTCAGGGGTCGCCACAGCGAATTGACTTCTTCCACTTGAGTCGGTCACGTGCGTCTTTCTCGGTCAAGCCAAGTTCCCTCATGTCATCTCCCACACAGTCTTTCCATCTCCTCCTTGGCCTTCCCTGCTTTCTCTTGCCAGGCAGCTCCATGTTCAGCACCCGTTTAGCAATGTGATCCTCCTCCCTCCTTTGCACATGTCCATACCACCTTAGCCGTGTCTCTCTTAGCTTTCCTGCGATGTCACATATCCCCATGGTGCCTCTGATCCTTTGATTTCTGATCATGTCCTTTCTTGTGACTCCAATGGACCACCTCAGCATACGCATTTCTGCTGTTTGTAAGTGGGCATGGGCAAAGAAGTATGTGCAAGCAACGAGGGGAGAATTGAATTGGCTTTTGTTAAGAGGCAAAGTAAAATTAATCTAGGAGGTTAGTTTTCATAATAATACAGAAACATCTTAATCATTCTGAATTTTATGGACTCAGAGGAAGCCATGCATGTGAGAGCTTTATCATGTCATGAGTCGTAAGCTTTTTCTGAGTTACATTTTGAGAAATACTTCTCCCATCATCAGGCTGACCATGGCTTAACAAATAAATTTGTCACTTTATTGAAATCAAACCAGTGAGAGGTGGATATTCTCCACCTCTCACGGTTGGACTGGTAGTTCAGTAAGACCATTTCTTTATATATTAGAAGAAAATGCAAATTAGAGTAATACAGATAAAATTTCACGTTGATTTTTGAAAGCTAACTTATTGGTTATTGTCTTTTAATATTTACTCGGATATGGACCCTTCCATAAACAAACCCAGTTTTTAGTTATTTAGACTTGCACCAGTAGCTCTTTTTACTTATTTAACACTTTTTGGGGACTGCAAATGGTTTTTATCTGGACGCACACACCCCTGTCTGTTACCAACTAAATAATGAAGATTGTTTATTTAAAATAGGATAAAACGTGATATGCTAACTGTTGGTACAAGAATTAAAAGTGCAGTTACGAGTATAAAGTGGTGGCTCACCTAATCAAGAACATGCAAGAAAAACTTTAATTAAAGTCTGCTAGCTAAGTTTGGCAATTCTTGGATATTACTGTAAATTATGAATAGCATCTAGTAATTGGATGGTAATGAGAAAAAAAGTGTTGTATTCGATGCAAGAAGATTATCAATTCAGAGAACAATCATTGGTAAAACACAATAATTTTTTATAACATGGAGAACAAGTAATCTCTAACTGAATTACATAGAAGAGAGGCTACTTAAAGATAGCTTATTTATCGCCAAAAGCAACCTTGATATTTTCTTCTAAATCCTAACATCCCTCTTTCTGTGAAATAGTCCATGTTTAATTTTAATGTCTAAGCTTAAAAATACAGTTCAATGTCAGTTTAGTATCTTATAAAATCTTTGAATCGAGATGGTGTTGTAATACGTCTTCCTGATCTGGATTTGTTTTCGTTGTTTGATGGTTGGGGAGGATGAGGATTATCTTGTGTATTTGCAGTAGGTATTTTTTATTTGGGTTCGTCTATTGTTAAATGATTATAATTGTGTTGTACCTGGAACGGTTCATTGGTTTTGGGTAAATTCTGGCGATTTCTTCCAAGTATAGTGCCCTCATTGATGACAACATCATATGAATGAGGATATTTATTACAAGGAATTACTTTTCCTGACATGTTCCAGTTTCCTTTATTTCGAATTCTGACTGGAGCGTTGAGTTAGAGATGTTGGAGGTTGTGCTGTGCTTTGTAACGTGAAGGAAAGTTGGCAGTTTGGGTGCATGTAATTACCGTTCTGAATTCACGATGCATTAGTCTGAAAGAGGGTAGCAGGAGGGAATATCCCTCTCAGGTAGTGGTCGCACCTGCCCTTTTGCGAACCAAAGGTCCAGTTATCCAGCTGGTAGCATCTGGTATGGGTACCTGCTCAGGATCACGAGCGATAGCCAAAGGCTGATTCTGCGTTAATTCGATGATGAAGGCGGGTGAGCTACGACCCCAATAGTCAACAACTGTTAATACAGGCCGAGGAACTCCTGGGAAGGGAAATGGTGATCATCCTAAGTTTACCCTACAGCAGGTAATGGCGAATCACTGTAGTATCTGGCCTAGTAATACTATGATTATGCCAATAGTTAATAATAGAGATAACGGCGTTGAGGAGGTTGTGCAAGAAAGTACTAATCTCTCGCCCGGTAGGTGCCCTCATGTCGAGCAGGTGAGGCCAGACAGTCAACCAGCTACTGCGAGATATGCAATTAATACAAGAAAATTTCAAATAAGACCAGGCACATGGAATGCGAGGAGATTATTCCAAGCAGGAAGATTAGACAATGTGAAGCAAGAGATGGGTAGACTGGGAATAAACGTCCTGGGAATTAGTGAGACTAGATGGAAAGGTATCGGAATATTCAAATCAGAGAAAAATACCATAATATATTCAGGTGGATGCAAACATGAAAAAGGAGTAGGACTTATCTTAGATGAAAATACCTCAAAATGCTTATTAGGATACTGGTGTATGTCAGATAGAGTGATGATAATTAAACTGAATGCGAAACCTTTCAATGTAGTCATAATGCAAGTATATGCACCAACAACTGGCTGTGAAGAATCTAAGCTTGACAAATTTTATGAAGAGATGAAAAAAGCAATGAAGCAATGTAAATCTGATGAATTATTAATAGTGATGGGAGGCCTTAATGCAAAGGTAGGAGATGAAATAATAGATGATGTCGTTAGCCCTCATGGTTTGGGAGAAAGGAATGAGAGAGGTGAGAGATGGATAGAATGGTGTTGTGCACATGATCTATTCATAGCAAACACATGTTATCAACAACCAGCAAGAAGAATATATACGTGGAAAAGCCCATATGAAAGAACACGAAATCAAATAGATTATGTTGCTATCAAGAAGAGATATAAAAATGCAGTAAAGCTAAAACTTATCCCGGTGCGGACATCAATAGTGACCATGTTCCTGTGGTATCAACCATAAAGATGCAGTTAAAAAATGTAAAAAAGCAAACACAACATAAAACTCTAGATTATGCAGTACTGATGGATGATAAGAAAATGAAGTTAGCATATGCAAAATATCGATGATATCGCTAAGAAAAAGTATTGTACGGCAGCTGGATGTTTAAAGGCAAAGGATGGAAGTATAATAATAGAAAAGGGAGCAATGATAGAAAGGTGGACAGAGTATAATTCAGACTTGTTTGATGATGAGAGAGGAGACATGCCGAATATAAGGATTAATATGACAGGTTCAAAGATTTCGAAATCTGAAGTTCAGGTAGCAGTTAAAAAAAAATGAAAAACAACAAAGCAGTCGGTACAGATGAGTTAGCAGCAGAATTAATCAAAAGCATAGGTGATTTTGGCATAGTTACACTAACGAAAGTGCTTAACGAGATTTACGAATCTGGAAATATCCCTGCTGACCTAGGTAAATCCATCTTTATTGCATTGCCGAAAAGGCCAGCTGCGGCAAAATGTGAGCTGTAGAGGACAATTAGCATTATGAGTCATGTAGTTAAAATTTTATTACGGATATTGATGAGACGAACAAGAAACAAAACTAAACATGAAATATGGAAACTGCAGTGTGGATTTGTAGAAGATAGCGGTACGCGAAATGCAATATTTATGATCAGAATGTTATCAGAGAGAGCTATTAAGATGCAAGGAAACCTTTTCTTATGTTTTACAGACTATAGCAAAGCTTTTGATAGTGTCAAACACGAGAAACTCTTGGAAATCTAGAGGTTATCCAGATAGACGGTAAAGATTTAAGAATCATAAGAAACCTGTATTGGAAACAAACAGCAGCTATAAGAATCGGTAATCAAGTAGGCGAATAAGGCGAACTGGTTTAGTTATTTGGAAAGCTTGATCACATCAGACCGTAGGTGAGACAGGGAGATCAAAAGAAGAATTGCAATGTCAAGAAAGTCCTTTTCAAAACTAAAGAAAATCTTGTGCAATACAGAGATCACCATATCAACAAGACTAAGGGTACTGCAATGTTACGTATTGCCGGTCCTAAAATATGGGAGTGAGATATGGACCGTTTCTAAAGAAATAGAAACGAGAATCAATGCAGCAGAGATATGGTTTCTGCAGAGAATAATGAAAGTACGATGGGAAAGTCATACAACGAATAAAGAAATTTTAATTAAAGCAGACACACAAAAAAAGCTGATGCAAACAATTAAGAAACAGCAATTACAGTTCCTAGGACATCGCATGAGAAAAGACGGCATGGGAAAGCTAGCACCTACGGGCAAGATAGCAGGAAAAAGAACAAGAGGAAGACAAAGGGTTACATTTCTCCAAAGAATTGCAGAATGGAGTGGGATGTCAGCAATTGAAGTTTTTCGATGCAAAGAAAGCAGAAGCGATTGGGATAAACTGGTCGCCAATGTCATACGATAGGGCACAAGAAGAAGAAGAAGTCTGGAAGCTGGTGAACTGTTGCTCTGTCCTGGAGTAGCACGAAGAATAAGGAGTGCTAGTGCAGGGTCTTCTTGACTTAAAATAGCCTTTTTGAGGGTTTTCTTGACCGTTTAACTGGTCCTTCCCAAAAGCCCGTTGGGTTTCGGATAATGGGGGCTGGAAGTCTTGTGGTTGAAGTCCCACTCAAGACTGAATTGCTTGAACAGGTGGCTGGAGAATTGCGTTATCTGAAAAGACTTCAAGGGGAATACCCTGTCGACTAAAAATATTCTTCAAATGTTGAATCACCGTGGAGATATATTCATTTTTCAAAGTAGCAAGTTCAAAGGATTTGGAATAATAATCTACAGCAACAAGGTGTCTTTATTATGCAGAGTAAACAAGTCAATTGTAACTTTTATCCAAGGCTTCTCAGGAACTTCGTGATGAAGGAATGATTCTTCCTTGTGGGCATTTCGGTGGATGGGGCAGATGTTGCAGTTCTCTGTCGTGCGAGAGATTTCATTGTTGATCCTGGCCAGTGTAGGGTATTTCGAGCATTTTGTTGTTTTTTTTCGATGCCTAAGTGTCCTTTCTGAAGTAGCGATTGTTCCCATCGTCGTTCACTGATTGGAAGTTGTTCGAGAACAAAGTGAACATACATATTCATGTCACCATTGAGTATTTCTGGGACTGAGTCAGGCAAATGAGCACGACTTAATGCATCAGCAGTGATGAGAGTCTTGTCAGAGTACTCATATTTCTGTAGACGCAGCAAAAAACGTTGAATTCGAGGAGGTGCTTGGGTGGTAGATTTTGAAAATATTGCTTTAACTGATTGATGGTCATTGATGACAGTAAATTTACGGCCATATACATAACTGTGAAAGCGTTTACAGCAAAACACAACTGATAGCGTCTCTTTTACAATCTGTGCATTCTGAGTTTCTGTGGTAGAAAGAGAACGAGATACATATGCAACTGGACGTCAGTGATCATCATTATAAATTTCAAGAACAGCCCCAAGTTCATGAGAACTGAAGTCAGAAGATATCCGAACAGGGAGTGAAGGATTATAGAACATGAGTACTGGAGCTTGAGTAATTAGTGTTTTCAGGGTGTTGACTGCTTTAATTTGTGGTTTGTTGAAAGAGCAGCGAATATCTTTATTGAGGAGAAGGCGTAAAGGTGCTGTGATTTCTGAAAGATTTGGTATACATTCACCAAGATATGTTACCATACCAAGAAAGCATTAAAGATCTTGCTTAGAGGTTGGAAGAGGCATGTCTTTAACAGCTGAAACTTTCTAGGGATCAATCTGGATACCTTCAGCTAAAACTACATGAGCAAGGAAAACAACCTTTGAGGCGTTGAAAACACTTTTCAATTTATTGAGCTTTACTACTGCTTCACGGATACGAGTTAAGATAAGTTTGAGACCGCAATCATGTTCTTCCTCGGTACTGGCCCAGATGATTATTTCATCTTGAGAGTTAGCAGTTCATTCTATTCCTGAAATAATATTGCTGATCTCTGTCTGAAATATTTCACTTGTGAGTGTATGCCATACGGAAGACGTTTAAATGAGAATCTTCCATAAAGACTGGCAACTGTGAGAAGACGTGAGCTTTCCTCATCTACACGGATGTGCCAATATCCTTGACTGACATCAACTTTTGAGAAGATGGTAGCACCTGCCATCCTTGCCATGATATCTTCTGCAGTGGGAAACTGATAAGCTCTCTTTTTATGGCTGCATTCAAGTGTCGAGGATCAAGGCAAATTCTATATTTTTCATGCGGCTTGGTAGCTATTACAAGTGAATTAACCCAATCAGTAGGTTCTTGTACTGGTGTAATTATGTCTTTTTTACCATTTTGTCAAGCTCTGCTTTAAGCTTTAATTTTAAGCTAATGGATATTTTTCGTGGTACCATGACAACTGGTTGTGCCCCTTCTTTTAGAGAAATATGATAGGTGCGAGGCAGACATCCAAGTTCACAAAAGCAGTCTGCGAATTCCTGGTGACAGAGAGGAAGTATTTATACCTTGGACTCGCTTGATGAGTTGCAATTGTTCACTGGTATGCAGACCAAGGATTGGAGAAGCAGATGTATTTGCCACGATGAACATGATAGGAGTAATGTTAGTGTTCTTGTTTTGTACATTTACAATGCATTTTCCTGCAACTAGAATATCAGTGCCATTGTATGCAGAGAGCTTAATTTGTGTTGGAAGAAGTCTTGGTCTTGGCCTTAAAAAAAGAAAATGTTCTTTGGTAAGAAATTGCACTGAGCACCAGTATCAATTTTAAATGGAATGTTAAATTTTCAATTTTTAACTGAACAGGCCACTGAGAGTTTGAGTCGCTGTGCTTTACTGTAGAGATTGAGTAAGATAATGTTGATGTGAGTGGGGTTTTTCTGGAGAAGTGATTTGAGTTACTACAATTGTGGCATTTCTTGCCATATGCTGCACATTGGCATTGGTTATGTGACTGGCCAATAAAATTGCAACCGTTAATCATGGACTAGGATGATCTGGAAGCACCATGAGATTGTCTGAACGAATGTACTGGCGTAGGAGTAGCAGATTTTGAAGAGGTAGTACGTTTTGTATGATTTATAGCATTGATTGAGGATTGCGTTGAATGCTGGAGTTCTTTAGTGTGTTTGAGAGATTCCTCAGCTGCTTGACCTAGCTTTATTGCTTTACGGAGATCTAAATCTGGTTATCTCAACATCCTTTCCGCAGGTGTTGATCGCATATCACACAAATCAAAATATCTCGTATCAAGGAGTCACGCAGGTCACCAAATTCACACTCCGTACTAAGTTTACGTAGTTGAGTCACAAATTAAAGGAATGTCTGGCCCTCTAACTGGTGGGACGAATTTGTGACTAAGCATAGTAATATTATTTCTGGGGCTACAATGGCCTTCAAACTGATTAAGAATGGCATCTAAATTAAAATTTTGATCATCACTATCAAAGTCAAATGTGTTATATAGTTCACGGCCACGGGGTCCAATAAAAGTAAGTAAAATAAAATACTTAGTTTGTGAAGGTTTAAATTCAGCATCAGTGGTTACTAGAAAGTTGTCATTAGGAGATAATGTTCAAGGATGTAGGGATTTTTTACGAAGATAGATAGCTGAGAATAGAAAATTACAATCCTTTATCTCCTTGATATGCGCAGATACATACAATTTGGCATGTCTTTTCCAGCCTAGGTGAAGTCGTATAGTGTAATACCCAAGGCTAAAGTGATTCGTCACAAAGATTGATACCTGAGAATAAAAGCTGGCTATTTTCAATCTCTTTGCAATACGCTGATACATACAATTTGGAATGTGATCTGAAACCAAATAGAATTCGCATAGAATAATGTTTAAGTATGTAGGGATTCTTTACGAAGATAGATAGCTGAGAATAGAACAATTCAATCCTTTATCTTCTTGATATCCGCAGATATATAGGCTAGAAATTTGCATGTTTTCTCCAGCCTAGTGGAACTCGTATAGTCTAATACTCAAGGCTGAAGTGATTCTTCACGTAGATTGATAACTGAGCACAACAGCTGTCCATAGTCCATCCCTTTGTCATGCGAAGATTTATACAAATTGGCATGTCTTCTCCAACCTAGTGGAACTCCTATAGTCTAATACTCAAGGTAGATATTGCCTGATTCTACCATGCCTCTTCATGTACTCATTTGGAGCAAGCATAGAAATCTCGGTGTAATAAAAATCAAACTATTCTCATGCATGAGACGGCGTCAGACGTCATATAGATCGTTTGTCAGCAGATCCGAATCTAATTAAAAATAATAGCCAAATGTGCTCTCTCTATATATATACATGTATATGGAGAGAGAGACCGTTTGTCATATGACACCAAGTCTCATGCACGAGACTCGATAAATAGATAGGTTGATAGATAGATAGAAAGATGGATAGATAGATAGATAGATAGATAGATAGATAGATAGCTCGGTTGTCAGTAGTTCCGACTTTATTTTAAAATAATATCTAAATTGTGATCCTTCTATCTCTCTCTCTCTCTCTTTCTCTCTCTCTCTCTTTCTCTCTCTCTCTCTTTCTCTCTCTCTCTCTCTCTCTCTCTCTCGTGTATGAGACTCGATACAGAGATAGGTACGTAGATAGAGAGAGAGAGAGAGAGAGAGAGAGAGAGAGAGAGAGAGGGGGGGGGGGGGGGTCGGTTGTCAGTAATTTCGAATTTAATAAAAAATAATAGCCAAATTATGATCTCCTTCTGTCTCTGTCTGTCTGTCTGTCTCTCTCTCTCTTCTCTCTCTCTCTCTTGTTTTCTCGCTCTTTTACTTTGCCTTTATATATATATATATATATATATATATATATATATATATATATATCTTTTTCCTTCTTCCTCCTTCTCCTATTTTCCCTCTCTCTTTGTTTTTTGTCTATGTCCTGGTTAAGACATTAAAGTGCATCCTGGAGTGTCCTTGAGAAAGACTAGTACCCTTGGTCTATTACATTTTTTCTTTTGTTTTTCTTTACAACTCCTCCATCTTTGGCCTTTTCCGTCCGTTCCTATTGTTTTTTCTCTGTCGGTCTGTGTTTCTGTCTGTTAGTCTGTCAGTCTAAGTGTCTGTCTGTCTCTGTCTCTGTCTGTATCTTTCTCTCTCTTTATTGCTCTAACACTCACGCTCTGTATTGTCTGCAACCACGTCTCCCATTTACTTAAGTTTCTTTATTGAACCCATATCGAAATAGTAAATACATATACCCAGTATACTATTCTACAGATTATAGTGCAAACGTGACTTTTTCCAAACCATGTCTACCTTTTACATAACAGTTTTTATAATTATTGATTGAAAATGGTCATTAAGTCACTAAACATTTTCTTATTTACTAATTTTAATAACAAGATACTATACGTTCAATCTACACAAAATTTACAACTAATTACCAATACAAAATTTACTGATGCAAGTCGAAAAGCATAAATAAACAGAAAGTTTATTGTTTCGACTAGTATGTTCTTGAAACAATTCTCTTAATTGAAAGTACAATTAGCTAGTAGGCTCAACTTATGACACTCTCTCAATGGCATTTTCAGAATTTTTATATCAATTTTTGAATATTTTAATTCACATCATTTTACATTACCAATTCCATTTACAAAATCAGTTAATCTAAACTGCACTTAAAAACTCATTAGTAATTTCTACCTAAGATAACTTAATACATGTGTCTATATTTTGTAATAGTTCTTAGATTTAATTAAAATAAGGTAATCGAAGTGGATGCTATAATGATGGTCTTCTCAGTGTGTTAAAGTCCAATAATTTCACTATGATTTTGTGGGAAGATCTTGATGTTCCCCTTGGATCTACATGAATAAGCCTTGAACTGTCTCTGACCCATTTTCCTGTCACCATTTCCTAAAGAATGGCTGCACATGTCCAGGCTGTTACATTGTCCGCACGTAATACTCCTTATCCTGGCTTTATTCCGTTGATGTACTCATCCGTTTTACCTTGATTTTTCAAGTCCCTTACCCAATGTTTGACTCTTGCGTACTCCGGAGGTGTTGCTTCCAGGTCGCTCAATATACTGATATGTCCATCTGGCACAATCTCTTTTGCTTATCCGAAATCGATTTTTTAACATTCTGGAGATTCGGGATGTATCAAAATGTTATCGATAGAGAGATCTTGATGAAATACTCCTCTTTCTAAACAAGGTAACGTTTCAAGAGCAACTCTTTTGTAGATCTCCTTTGCCTTTGTCTCTTCTACTTTTCCTCCTACTTGCAAAAACTTGTGCAGTGCGATGAAGTCCCTTGGTCTCTCTAACACCAATGCAATATAGTTCCCTACTTTAAAGTCCGATATATCCTGACCACATTTGGGTGGTACAATCTTGATTGGAGATCTGCCGCCAAAGGTTTGCACCAACGGCATCCCTCACACGACGAACCTTTGAGTCTTCAATCAATTTTATTGCTGCTGGTATCATCCATTCTGTATCCTATGCTCTTTTCCTCATTATACTCTCTTGAACAGCTATCACCAGTAATTCTTTTTCTCTTTCTTTCTGGACACCGACTTAGAATGTTTACAGTACAAAATATTAATAATAAGCAAATAACATACAAGAAATACAAGAACTATTAAGGATTTGTAAAAAGGAACAATAATTCAAGTAACTTACCAAAAGTCTGGCAGTGATCTTTCCAAATACTCAGCACTTTTTGATAAAAAATCATAGAGAGTAAATAGCGAGTTCTGCTTTTGACAGTTTGCACATGTACTCAAAGAAAGCTTCGTTGATCAATACTTTTATGTTGTTCTTATCTTACGTCAAATTACATCCCAATTCGAATGTTCGAAGTAGAGAACGGTTCTTACCGCTGACATTCTTATGGGAAATAACGTTCATGTAAATATGAAAAGCTGAAGATTCATCAATTTCTTGGATATAATATAAATAATGCATCGACAAACTGCAAAATTTGTAGAGAATTGACATATACATTATCTGACAGAAGAAGAAGGCATTGTCTTGGAATCTCCTAAAATTAGGGAGCTATAAAGTCAGTCTTCAAATTGAATTCAGCTTCTTTAACTATGTTGCAAGTTCTTGTACAATGCTGCATTATGTATCACGGAAATATCTGGCAACAAGAAAATTGTTGGAATAATGAGATGTTTGATCAGAAATATTTTCATTGTAGGATGAGTGGAAATAATTAGAAAACATGAAGTCGCTGGCTGTTCTTTTCGTTTGCACTTGAAAACAACTACTGCAAGACCAACCTTAGTTGATCTGACATAGCAGGATGAAAATCAGCTGGAAGACAAGACTTATGTCTTCCAATTGTGTTTCATCCTGGTAAAGACATGGATTAATATAAGAATGGAATCTCCAACAGAGAATGTAAACTAAACACTAATAACAGAGGTGTTGAAGTGATGATCAAAGGTATAAAACAGTTAGTTTAAAGAGATAGTTCTGGAAATGTTTCTAAGAAGCATGAAATAAGAAAAGAAATAAATAGAAAAGGGTTCTTGAAGGAAATATGTAAGCTTACAAACTTAAAATGTTGATTTGTTTTTACCTTTAGTCCAATCTTCGATTAACAAAGAGAAATTTTGATTATCTAAGCGTAGCGGTATGATATTTGATTTTATTGAGCCAATCAGCTTAGAAACCTAAGACTTGAAATTTGGCTGTTTTCAGCCTTGGGTATACTCCTATCCTACCCTGTAAGTTATTTTCAAATCTTATCATTTCAAGCTTCCGATGCCGTATTGTAATGTTACCGCTATTTTTTACTATATTTTGGCTTTTTGGGTTTTGCTTCTTTGAATCGATTAAATTTCAAATAGCCTAAATGATGGTACAAACTATATTGCAATTTGTAAATTTTATCGATTCAATTTATGGAGTACGGCTTTCGAAATGTGTTTTGTTTACGAGCTGGAGCTATCTGAGATGAGCTTGGTGAAATATTTTCTGCCTACAAGACGAGTTTTCATGTGTGATGACTTGTTTCTAATTTTTGTTTTGTTTTGTTCTATGACAGATTTTTCGTTTGTTTTTACCCCAATATGACTTTATCTCCACTCAGTGTGGGTAGGTTAGAGCCGTCAAAACCACAATAATGTCATCCGGTGCTTCTATTCTGCTTCCATGTTATCGATTTTTCAATTATTAAACCTAACCTACAAGCTTTAACTAAGGAAAGATAGTTTAGTGTCAGAATAAACTTAATCCAAACAACAGTATTCTTTCTTCAATTTTGATGAAATGGATCTTATTCATCGATTTCATTTTGAAAGTAAAATAAGAAAGAATCACAGCCTATCATGTTTGAATCATGAGTTAGAATTAACTGACTAAACACAATACAAACCCAAAACTGAAATACACTGTACCAGTTAATCAGATTATAAAACTTGATTTTCAGGATCTTTCCTTTCTCTTTCAGCGGAGCCTACTTTTCACAAAGAAGTCTTGTCAAGTTCTCAATTTTCCTTATTGCCTTCGCTCTCCTGCAAAAGCCACAGCTCGCTTCTCCATCCACTGTTACTATCCTCCTCAAGTACTTGAAGTCTTCTTCTTACGATAAATTCAAGACCCACGTTTGACACTCACCTATTCCACACCAGTAAATGATAGTTATTCCGTCGTTGACCTTGACATTATGCATGCTTCTAGTATTCAACCCAGTCCTCCACTGTTTCAGATTGCTCACTATTTCAACCTTGTTCTCACTAGACAAAACCTTATCATTAGCAAACATTTGTCACGTTCCATTCCTTCAAATGCCCTCTGTGTGATGCTCTTCCTACTTTCCTGGTACTTATTTTTGACTATCCGAACATATCTCTATAGGATTCCCTGTGCCTGTATCCAATATAGCACCTACTTTTTCGGTACCCAATCAAATGTAAGTTGAAAAAGGTACAGTGCAAGGTCTTCCATGCTTCTCTGAAGTTCTTCCGTAGTTTTCTCAATGCAAACATTGCATCTATATTTGGTCATCCACGCATAAACCCGAACTCCTCGTCCTTGTTGACAATCAATCTCAGCTTTTGGTTTATGACTCTTTCATACAGCTCCATTGTGTGGCACATCCGTTTGATCCTGTGGTAGTTACTATGGTTCAAAATGTCTAACTCTTTCTTAACTACTGGGACCAGGATGTCTTTCTTTCAGCTGTCTGGTATTTTTTTCAGTATCATGATCCCTTTTTTTTCTCTGTAAGATTCCAAAGCACGCACTGTCTGTAATGCAATGATTTCTGGCTTTACCACTTTTACCTTCTTCAACTATTTCAAAGCTGTCTTATCTTCCTCCTTGTTAATTTGCTTCAACTAATCTTGATCAGTCAAGCTATTCAATTCTCTAGGCACTCTTGATTTCCTCCCCTTCCCCGCCCCCTTTAACAGTCTTTCAAAATATTACTTCCATCTACTCCTTTTCTCACTATCCCGTGTAAAAACCCTTCCATTTTCACTCTTTGTCAGTTCTGCATGGTGGGTGTCTTGAATTCACTTATTTCGTTATTTGCCTACTCTTCACGCTACTTTCCTACCTTTTTGGTGATTCTGTTTCTGCATACAAATTTTGAATAACAGCTACCAGTGTATGTGTGACCGCCATTTCGCTTCCTTTGTCTTTAGCATGCAAAAGTCCTTTCTCTCTTCACTTCCACTTCCGTCCGAACTTTATTTGTCTTTTCTTGCTTTCCACGGCAGTTGTACCTCCTGTGGCCACGGCCATGTCCCTTTATCTCCTCTTCTCTTATACGATGTTACCCCTCACACATTCGTACCAACGCCAGTACCGGGTTACTTGATTTACTGGTGCTTCGAGAAGCTCTCCCCATTTCATCATAGCTGTCAGCACAAACGTGTCTTTGGTTTCTTCATCTTTCAGTTTTAAACAATTGACTTTGGGGGGGCTCTTGTGGCGGTTTCTCCCTCGGTGATGAACGCTTCACAGCTGCAACTATTGGGCAGTGTTGTGGTCTCATATTCTCCCCTGGGAATACTTTGCAAACAGTCACCTGTTTTAGCCAGTATGCAGTCAATTTGCGTTTCTGCATTTCCATATTTGCATGTTGCCCGGTATTTTCTCTTCCTTTTAAAGAAACCGATCATCACCACAAGATCTCTAGTCTGTGCAATGTCTACCAGTGCCTTCACTCTCCGTTTTTGATACCATATGCAAAGGCACCTATGACATCTGCTCTTTCTCTGTTTTTACAACTCACTTGTCCATCCTTTCCCTTCCTATCCGTAGTGTCTTTTGCTGTAATCTTTCCCAATTTCTCATTTACTTGCTATCAAAACACCTCCTTTATCTGGTCCGTACACTGCCCAAGAACACTCATGATGTTGGCCAACATTTCATTCACTTTCATTCTCATCTACATTAGTCTGTCCCATCTACGCTCCTCATTTAACACCGTTTTTTTTATTTCATTATCCAAGGTAATACCAATCCCATTTCCCTTGATGTTTTCTTTTAAATAGAAAGGCACTTTTGGTCATGGTGCAGTAACCGTAGTCTATTTATCACCAGTGTAAGATGATATCATCCTGGATTGCTTCTGAGGGACACTGTGGTTGTGCCTGGTTCTTCATTGGTGTCATTCATGATTGAGTAGGTGCAAAGTTTCACACCACATGCACTTCCTGCAGCAGTTTTCCTTCTTTATGTAGGCTTGGAAGTAGTATTGGGTCTAACGGCACAAATGACGGAGTTAAAAGGTTTCTCTATATGTGTATGTCAAATTCCAAACTTATCGAACTTCTATCTAATACAAGGGCCAGTCGTCATGGGTTAGAAGGCTGGTAAAAACAGAAATGCTTCACTGGATGAACGAATTAGGAAAAAATGAAAACAAATATCATTTACTCACTTAATTCACAAAAGCACTTTGGACGATGAGATAAAGCAGCTTTGGTCAAAAGAGAGGAAATTGAGAATGGTAACAGCTAACTACAGTGAAACCACAGTGCAGTAAATTTCAACATGGCTTATTTAATTCAATGTATCTCTTTAGTTATATTTTGGGTTTAAAGACAATATCAGGATATTATCTAAGAGCAAAGATAAACACTAAACAACCTAATTATTTGTACTATGAGGTTTGCATTTTCAGATACAGATATCTTGTTGAGTATAAAAGTAAAAAGCTGGACAACTGCTGGTAAGCATATTCATTGTGAAAAACTATTTTAGAAGCAAAATATTGCCTTAAGCAATATAGTGTCTTTATTCACGAAATGATACACAGTTACCGTAAAAGAAGGGATAATTCTGAGGTGCCTATTTACATTTTCTATCCTGTTATTCAAAAGGATCCTTTATTCGGTACATATAACAAATTCGGTATTTTTTGAACTTTGAACAAAATCTAAATCAAAATCCTACACAGTTATAATGTTAATTTCATCTTCTTCATAACCATCATGGTACCAAGAGAAATTCGGATGTAGCTAAAGCAATACCGCCTTTATCAGCTTCATATGCATTTACGACAGTGAAAGGTGGCAACTTGTGTTATTTGCTCTTGCAGCAAGGCAAACTGAAAAGCGGTTTTTGAGGTACGCTTGTTTTCACAGTAACAGGTTTTCTACCTGAATTATCGGTGGTCGTCCAAAGCAACGATATCAGTAGTACCGTGTTAATGATTCTGAAGTAGCAAGCAACACACAAAATTAGGATCAAGCAGGTACTGAAACATTTGTAGTAAGTCGTAGTTACAAGGTCAAATCTAATTATCCTTCATCATTCAATACTCGTTGTTCTTCTGGCATTACTCATAGGAATTATTTCTATTTTTTTTCTTCATCAAACTCACAGAATTGTTTGTAAATTTATGGATCCTAATTTTGCGGCTTTTCTTCAATCATTGTCTAATCAACGAAATGTGGTTTTTCCTATTCTTTTCTACAATTACTCTAATAGGAAGTGTTCTAATCAGTTTTTATTGCTGGTACAAATACATTTTATTGCACTCTATGTGACTCATTTCTCTTATAGTCTTTATCCTTATGCAGTTCATGCTGCTCGTTGCAATAAATTCTTCTACTGAGGTGCTTTCTTCCCTAAGACAGAAAGACCGTTGAACACTTTGACTTCTGAGTGCTTTCGGTCACCGTGACCTTGATGTGTTTAAGTCTGCTGTCAACTGTTATCTTTCAAACTCATCATTTGTTCAATCTTGGTTTTACCTTCTTTTTTCTCGTCGCAGTTCCATAAATATAGTGGCTTTATGCCTTGTATGCTTCTTATCCAAGAGATAGAAAGGAACCAACGATTAATAAACTCCACAGGACGATCACTTGCAATCAGTTGGGATTCACCTCTAAATGGAAGGTATGTCAGTTATTAAGGTAGATCTGTCATTAATAACCTTAATAAAAATTTGACTTTTAATCCGGATCAGAAATGGGGACAACAGAGATTCCAATTAAAATGAGTTGGAAACCTTGGTCCAAAAAATTAGACACTATTTCTGATGATAATAATTGATTAAGTCATTTCATCACATTCCACAATTGCAAACAGTTCACGTTTTTATTTGTTGGCAAAGACAGTATTTTCAGCAAGACTGACAGCCTGTTAGCAAATCTAACGATCTATCTATCAATGTCTCTATCTGTCTATCTATCTATCTGACTATCTATGTGTATAATGTTCTCCCTCCCCCTCTCTCTTTTTCCTTTCATCTTTGTCTCTCTCCCTCTCTGTCTGCCAATTTGTCTGTGTGTCTTTCTGTCAGTCGGTCTTTTTGTGTCAGTCTTTCTCTCTGTCTTCCTCTCCGTCTGTTTGTCGGTCTGTCTCCGTTCCCCCGCCTGCCTCTCTCTCTCTCTCTCTCTCTCTCTCTCTCTCTCTCTCTCTCTCTCTCGCTCAAATTAGCTTTAAAGACCTATTTGTAGAATTAGAGAAAAAATTATTTTGGTAAATAGAAGAAGCACTAAAGGTATAAGCAGCCACACATTTACAAAAACAATCCAAGGTACAAACATAAAATTAATATATACTACATATATTATATATATTATATATAATATATTATATGTATTATATGTAATATATTATTATTGTTATTATTATTATTATTACTATTATTATTACTACTCTGGAATACTGGATTGGTCTGATGCTGAGCTGCGCAAACTTGATACCAAGACAAGGAAGATTTTAACGATGAATGGTGCTTTCCATAGGAATAGTAGTGTAGATCGTCTGTACATCGGAAGAAAGGATGGGGGTCGTGGCTTGATTAGCGTTGAAGATTGTGTGAGGCAGGAAGAGTTAGGGTTAGAAGAATATGTACATGCTACTGAGGAGACGATTTTGGAACAGGTGGCTGGAATGATTATGGAAGGGAGACAAAGAAGCATTACAAGACGAGAGTGGTTGAGGAGAGAAAGGAGAGATTGATGGAGAAGGCTATGCATGGTAGGTTCTTTCGGGAGATGGATGAAAATGCAACAGAGAGATCAGTACAGTGGGTTAAAGGTGGTTTCCTTGCAAAAAGCACAGAGGCATTTGTGTTTGCTGCTCAAGAGCAAGCATTGAGGACAAGGTTGGCGCAGTCGAAGTGGGATGGTGGTGTTAGTCCTATGTGTCGCATCTGCGGAATTGAATCTGAGTCAGTTTGGCATGTTGCGTGTGGGTGTAAGGTACTGGCTCAGAAGGAGTACAAGAGGCGACATGATAGGATGGGATTGAGAATATATTGGGAGCTGTGCAAGAAGTATGGGTTGAAATGTGCGGGGAAATGGTTTGAAGAGGTGCCTGACAAAGTTAGAAAGAGTGAAGATGGTAGGTTTGAAGTTTGGTGGGATAGATCAGTGGAGACAATGCAACAGGTGGAATGTAATCGTCCGGATAGTGTTATTCTTGACCGCAGTAAGAAGCGATGGCTGGTTGTAGATTTTGCTGTGCCTTCCGATCGAAATGTGACAGCTAAAGAAGAAGAAAAGGTCACTAAGTATTCTCCCTTGGCCTAATAAATCCGAAAGTTACATAGCGTATGTACCAGCGATGTCCCAATCGTCATGGGAAGCTTAAGAGTGGTGACGAAGCGCTTGGAGCGCAGTTTAAAAGAGTTGGGCATCCCTGATGTCTTGGGTGGACTCCAAACATCTACCATCATTGGAACTACCAATATATTGAGGAAGGTGCTTAACCTCTAAAGCTACTGGTCGGTAGCCGGGGTTAAGTTTTCTCGTCTGGCAGGTGAATACCATCACCCTGTGCGGGCTGTCATGCTGGACATGAACTTTGTTATTATTACAAAAATCTACTTTGATTTGCTTTGTTAAGGTCAAATACCCGGTCACTACCAGTGACCTAGGGTAAGTGAAATTAGATGTTTTATTTGTGGGTGGAAAAAATTGTTTATAAGGGTAAAAAATAGTATAAAAAGGTATCAAAAATTCAAATACAAAACTCAAGGCAATTGACGAACATCAATTCTACGTATAATATATTAATACATTAATATATATAATACATATAATGTATTAGTATACAAATAATAGGTTAAGTAAAAAGAAATGAATATGAAAATTAAGAAATCAAATTTTTTCATCAACATCAGACAGGAAGAAATGGAGAAAAATGTTTACAATATGGTTATTATTGTCAGAGCAACAGAAGGTCTTGAGATAGTCTTGTTAGCGGAGACCAAACTCTCACGCACTTTGAACGAGAGTTGGAGTGCTCATAGATGAGATGTTCGTAAGTTCTTTGTGTTGTGGTAGTCTTCTCACTCCTGAGCTGCCTTTGGGGAGGGAGGTAACCCTAGCATTTCTAGCCCTTGGACCTTCTGTTGTCACGTTCTACTGACATTGAACGAGAGCTGAGGTGCACATAAATGTGATGCTCGCAATGTTTTCTGTTAGTGATGTAGTTCTCATCTCAATTCTCCATCCTCGTGAACACTGAAAATAATTTCCGTCTGTACATTTTCGCCCTTTTACCTGTGTGATTGATGTTGATGCCTAAAATTATAAGTTGCAAATTAGTTTTCATAGTTTATCGTTGTTACTACGTACCTTTTTTGTCAATATTTTCGTTCTTTGTTCCTTTGGATATTCCAAAACGAATTATTGTACAGTGCAACTTGTAACTTTGATGCTTCTTTTATGTAAAAGTGCATTTAGACACATTACAATACAAGTACTGTTGTGTAGCTATCAGTTAAGTAAAAGGTATAACAAACATTGAAGCATTTTTAATATATATATATATATATATTTATGGTAATGATGTTGTTAAGTAATTTTAAAAGTACTAAAATAAAAATAGAGTATGATTTTTGTATCTCAGCATCATCTTTTGGATATTCGTTATCTTTACTGATAAAATACTAGGAACATTCCTCTTCCTTGTTCCTTTAAAATTGGGTATGTTTTTTCTTGCCCTAATAAGTTTCGTATAGATACAATTCATGTTTTTCAATGATAAAGCGGTTTTTTGAAAATTATTTCAATATACAAGTATTGATTGTTTTTTTGTAATTTAGATTATTTCAATATATATTAATTTCTATTTAAGGATATATCTATTAACTATTTGTTAAATCATTTAAATAAAAATGCCAAAGAGGCTTATCTGCTTTGGAGAATTTGCCTATTGAAACTTGTGCCAAAATATGTTAAAACATATACTAAAATAATTATAACAACAACTGTTTGATGTGCACTTCTTATGATCATGTCTCAGTTACTTATTTTCCCATGTACAGGCCCTCTCATGTATTCTCACATATCTTGTTTCCTACACGTTTTGTCACATATACATATTTAAAAAACACATTAAACAAGAATTATTTTGGTTACTATTTTAAAAGCTTATCACACTGAGAAACAAAATTTTTGTAATCATTATTTGACAACTGATCCTGGGTAATCTTTACATGCTAACTTAGAAAATGTCATTATGTTTCCCCTAACGGGTCTCAGTATTTTTATATGGCAGTTATATGGTGCACATTTTGCAAAAAAATATGCCATTTTTAATACTTCAGATAAATCAAACAAACAAATATATAGCCTTGATTTATTCGATTAATATGCACATAAGGGTTGAATTTACTTGTAGCTGTCCTAAAACAATAATTTATTGGCTGTTGATACATTTTATGAAACCATATTCAGATGTGAAAATGGACTTTAACAGTGAAAATTAAGGAAATTCACACTATTAACATACAAGTATATCCAAATATATTAAAAAAACTGAGCTGTATGCATGCCAGCATATATAAAGCATATA
>RDPX01000091.1:131908-154645 GCA_003991215.1 Morbakka virulenta | reverse complement strand
AACAATTTTCTCGATTTCTTGCAGTGATGGTTCACCTGGAATCATTTTCAGATATGCTTGTGTTCCTTTCTTCATCAGGCAGAGGGCACCAACAGCAACTGGGATCCTTTTGGTTTTTAGATGCCACATTTTTTCGCTTTCTATTTCAAGATCTTTATATTTTGATTGCTTTTGAAACACTTTAGAGCAAACATTTTAATCTGAAGGAACAGTCATCGATAAGTAGACAGATGTAGTTCTTCCTGTCCTTAACAAGTATGTCTGGACGAATAGCCTGTATTGTCTGACCAGTATGAAGAGGGAAATCCCACCGAATTGTGAAGTATTTCCCCTCTGTAACTGGCTCTGAATGGTTTTCATACCAGTTACTCTTACTTTTGAACTCGGTTTCCGGCACAATAAGCTTTGATTTTCTTGGAGGTTGAAATTGCCTTGCAAGAAAATTAAAGATTAGGGTGCCGGAAACCGGGTTCAGTTCTCACCTAGTACAAGCAATGAAACGAAAATTGAAAGATTGAAAGGAAGGCAAGATTATGGAGAGATAAAGATGGCTAGGATAAAATATTAAAAAAGAGGTGAGTAAGGTGTGCCTTAGGGGATAGGATAGTCGCAGTTGTACTCCAAACATAGCAATACATAGGGTGGCGCACCCCAGGTTCTAGTCTCACCCGGTGCAAGCCATGTGACAAAAGTGGACGAATTGAATTAGAGGTAAGAGGAGGAGAGATGTATATCAATGGCCAGGAATAAATATCGAGAAAGAGGTAAGGGTGGTGTGATTAAGTTGATAGGGCAGTTGCAGCTGAATAGCAAGAAAATCAAAGCATTGGGTAACGCGGGACGGGCTCAGTTTTCACTGAATGCAGAAAATGAGAATTGCTAGGATAAAATATCGAAAAGGTGGTAAGGGAGGCGTTAGTGGATGTGACGAAAATTAAAAAATTGAAAGGGAGATATGAATGGCTGGGATAAAATATTGAGAAAGATGTAATGGACGCGTTATATAGTGATTAGGACTACACTGCACGAAAATCAAAGCATAGGGTGACAGTAACCGAGTTTAGTCCATTGCAATCAAATTAAAGAAAGTTAATATATTTAATGAGAGGTACGAGGAAGAGGCTAAGATAAAATATCTATTAAGCTGTAAGGGAGGCGTGGCTTAGTGGATATGACAGTTGCAGTTTTGCTGCAAGCAAATCAGAGCGTATGGTAACGCAACGCCGGCTCTCTCTTCATCTAGAGCAAGCAATGTGATTCAAATTGACAGATTGAAAGAGAGACAAGTGACAGAAGGAAGTAAATGGATAGGATAAAATATCGAAAATGAGGTAAGGGAGGCGTAACCTAGTGAATATGACATTTGCAGTTGCACAGCAAGCAAAACGTAGCATAGAGTCCTTGAGCCCGTGTTCAGTTCTCATTTGGTGGAAACAGTGTTATGATAGTTAAAATATTGAAAGAGAGGCCAGAGAGAGAGAGACACACACACACACACATACACACACACACACACACACAAACACACACACACACGAATGGCTGGGATAAAATATCAATTGGTAACAAATGTCTAATGTTTATTTAATTATATAATATATAAAGTATTATAAGTATTGCTCTCGCTACGTGTTTTCCATTTTTTGTTAAATTATCTCATTTTCTTAAACTTTAGAAAAATTAGAGCAGTTAAATCTACACCTGCCCCAGGAATATAATTATATTTATGTTAAAGGTAATATAAGCAATATAAAATAATAACCTCATTAAATAAATATTATTAGAAGATTGTAAAGATTGGTCTTGATGCATGTGCGCCTGCGTTTTCTCTAGATTTTTGGAATTCTATGTTCCTTATATGGTATGAATTGTCTATTTGTATTATTGTTTTTTCACTGGATTTCCTTAACAAAAACGTATTGATCAGAAACCAGAGTATTCGTCAAGCGAAAACTCATCTTTTAGAGGACAAGTAAAAAAAATTCTTCATTTGCGGGATTATCTATTTTCGCTTATTTATGGACACGACTAAAGCGTCTATTACGTACTTAAAAGGTTTCTAGACCTATTAATTAAGAGTAAATATTTCGTCACTCCAGCTTGCTTCTGATATGCATTGGAAAAGAAGCAGATTTGTGTTCCTACTTCTTGGCGTCAGAATAGAAATAAACCTTGTTTGGTTTTATTTGTGAACTGCACAATGTAATGGATAAAGGTGGTGGTGAGGAAATTTACGGATCTGGGGAATATAGTTTGGTCCTCTTTTAGCAATCATACCAAGAAATCATACCAAGAGCTCCTATTACAATTGAATCTGTACTTACTCTGAGCTTTCACATTTTGGTTAGCTTAATTTCAAAATATTTGTATTTGTGAGGCTTTTCAAAGTCTTTCATAGACATAATACAATTACTAAGGATAGCCATTTCAGTAAGTAGGCAAGACTTACCTTTGTAATTTTCAAATACGATATCTGGCCCGTTAGCCTTTATTATTTAATCAATATGATGGCTAAATTTCCATAAAATAGTTACTGAGTCATTTTCTACAAATTTAGTTGTTTTTTTCCACCATTTTATTTGTTGAGGTAAGGCAAAGGGTCTAGACATGGTCAGGTGGATGTACTGACCAAGTCTGTCATATCTCTCCAGATACTCGGTGCAAGAACTGAACTACCACAACCAGATGCTATATTGTCCATTATTTCAGTATTTTTATTATGCACCTTGTACGTAGAATTATTACCATTCTTTAATACATTTGCTTGGTAGTTTTCAGTAGGAAGGCTTTGGTCCTGTGCACCAAAAACGAAGTCTTCAGTTATCGGTTTTAGAATCTTGGAGGCTCACCACGGATATAAGGGGTATAAGAATTCAAATCATTAGTAAGTTTTCTAAAAGCATTAATATTTTTCCTGGTCTTGATATCCTGTCCTTTTTCAGTTGGACTTTTAAAGCCTTTTTCAGGAACAAGAGTCAGACCTAACTCTGAGAGGTACCTACACGCATCATTAGAGATGAAAAAATACTTGGTATTGCCCTTTTGGTTTATGTTTCAGGCAGGTATTCATTCCTATAACTGATATTTGCAATAATGATTCTGATTGAATGAGTTCATTTCTTCCTTCTTTGCAGGAAATATAGAGTATATACATCAGTTTTAGAATGGTACGTTCGAAGGAAGGTAGGAAGTTTCCTTATTTTAAAATGAACTTTTCTTATGGCTTTTTCTTATCACAAATGTATGTCACGTATTAAATATCAATTTGCAATGTTGAAGGTATACTTTACAATTAGGATTTTTACTGAGTTAATAGCATCAACAGGATTTCTGGCATTCAGTACGATATTGAAATTTACCTCACACGTGGATAACACAGCTTTTTGATCTTTTCCCTCAAACTTAGTGTTGAATACAATCACCCAAATTTGCTTTTAGGTATTTATGAGTATCTCCTCGTTAAAGGTATTTAATTTCAATTTCTTTAACTTGAAATGTAAGATCTTTCAAAAATATCCAATCTAAAGCTTTTACTTTTAATCAGCATTTTCAGGAAAATTGTTGCTTCAGTAAATTTTTCCATTTCAAAATTCATTCTGAAATCATCACTTTACTGCTGGGAGTACGCTTAAAAGTCCTTCGAGATGATTATTATTTTTCATATTTACAACAAGTGTCTAATTCCCTTATTATAAATTTTGTTCTGTATACTATTACTATTAATTACTATCACTATTACTATTACTATTACTATTACCATTACTATTACCATTACCATTACCATTACCATTACCACTACCACTACCATTACCACTACCATTACCATTACCATTACCACTACCGTGACCACTACCGTGACCACTACCGTGACCACGACCGTGACCACTACCGTGACCATTACCGTTACCATTACCATTACCATTACCATTACCATTACTATTACTATTACTATTACTGATTATTATTATCTTTATTTTTATTATTATCTTGTTTAAGCTTTTGCTCTGGCTGATCTTATTACCGTGGTACTCTTACTAGATGGATCATAACAAAGGACCAAGGTGTAGCAATGGGCCTTCTACTTCATTACATCTCCAATTCTTTTCTTAGGTTTCTGGCCGTTCCTAGTAAGGCAGTTTTTTGCATATCTGCAATATAATATAGAATACTGATCTTCTCAAAGCACTTCTCAAATCCATTTGTTACACTTCTAAGGGCTCCTATTACTACTGGCTCTACTTGATCTTTCTTCATTTTCCAAAGTCTTGCTACTTCTCTTTTCACGTCTTGATATTTTCAACTTTTTTACTTTTCCTCTACCCTTCTATCCACAGGCACATCCCCAATGATACTACTTCTCTTTTTCTTATCAATTAAGACAATGTCTACCCTCCTAGTCTCTATTACATTGTCACATTGTATATTGATATCCCAAAGAAGTTTGACATCATCATTTTCGACAGCCTCTTCGGGTGTATGTTCATACCACTTTTCTTGATGCTGCAATACATTTTTCTTGCAAAGATCCCCATGGACTTTCTTGGTAACATTGTCGTGTCTTCTCTTGTACTCTTTTTGTGCAAGCTTTTCACATCCAATAACTATGTGTTGTACGCTCTCTTCTCTCTTCCCACACATTCTACGAGTAGAATTGTTTTTATTTTTATCAATTCTACATTTGATGTACTTTGTTCTAATAGCCTGCTCTTGGGCGGCACGTACAAGAGCCTCCATTTTACTTTTAGGTCACTTTGGGATAACCAATACCACATTTTCTCTTTTTCAACATTTTCAGTACAATCTCTAATGAATTGCCCACACATCTTCTCTTCCATCCATTTTTGCTTAAGCTCTTCAAATTTTTGCTTTTTAAACTCTTTGGTGGTAATCGTGCCTTCAGTGACAATCGTTCAGGACCAACTCACGTCTTTCTTTAGATTTTCTTCTGATTTCAAAACGTAATAACCCAAACTAATTGCTTTCCCTCTGACTACAAGCTCCATTTTACTCAGCCCTCTTCCACCTTTTCTTCTCTTCATGTACAACCTGTCAACATCACTCTTAGGGTTTCATGCTCCGCAAAATGTACGTTTTCCTAGTCTTTGTGTCTATCCTTTTCAATTCACTTTGTTTCCAATCTGTTACACCAGCACCATATCTAAAAATTGTGAACGCCCATGTGTTGATAGCTGTTATTTATTTCCCGCCCACTAAGTTTTCATTTCAGAATCAATCTAAGCCTCCTTTTGTACTCATTTATTGTTTTCTCCTTCATCTCTTTTACTTTGATTTTATCAAGTTCTACTACTTCGAGGTAGGTATATCCGTTCTGTTCAACTTTTTTCGTAATTTCAACATTTGGGAGTTCTATTCCATCAAATTTAATCATTTTCCTCCTCTTCAATACTAGCACACCACACTTTCGAATTCCAAATTCCATCCCAATATCTGTGCGGAATGCATGGACAGTCTGCACAAGTGAATCAGGTCTTCACTCTTACGGTACAATTTAAGATCATCCATGAAGAGCAAGTGATTTGCACTAAATTCTTTCTTTCCCCAGTCATAATCTGCCTTCAACTTCCATAGAACCCACCACATTGGGATCATACTTAACACAAAGAGTAATGGCGATAAGCCGTTCCCTTGAAAGATACCTCTGTTGACTGTTACATCCCCAAGATTTTCTCCATTTGATGTTAATGATAGTGTCCACTGGCTCATGCTTTTCTCTGAAAGCTTTTTCACATTCTCTGCAATATCAAACATTTCCATGCACTCAATAATCCAGCTATGGGGGACAGAACCAAAAGCTTTCTTCTAATCCACCCACACCATAGCCAAATCTGTGTACCTTTTTCTGCAATCTTTTAAGACTGTTTTGTCTATCAACAATTGGTCTTTGATCCCTCTACTCCTATGTCTACAACCTTTTTGTTCTTCGGGCAACAGATCTTCCTCCTCAAGGTACTTATACATTTCTTCAGCTATCACGTCAGTCAATAATTTCCACATTAGCGGTAGGCAAGTTATTGGGAGATAATTGTCCACTGCATTACCTTTTGCTGGATCTTTCAGACATAAATCCATACGACCATTAATCATCCACTCAAGCAAACTACAAAGTCCCGTAACAATCACATTCAATTGCTCAGCTATACTTTCATGGTGGTTGGTAAGAATTTCAATCCAGATACTCTGAAAATTATCTGTCCCTGGATCTTTCCAATTTGGCATTTTTCTTAACTGCCTTTTGACTTTGTCTACAGTTATAGTCATTTCGTCTTGCAGTTGTTGTTCTTCATTCATATCTTGCTTTAACTCATTTTGCCAAATGGGCTTCCTTGTTGTATTATTTTTTAACACTCCAAATATCACCCCAAAACTTTCTGCTTTCCTCAGAATCTGGTATATCTGTTGACCTGGAACCATCTCCATTCAACTCTCTGTATATCTTTTTCTGATCAATATTAAAGATCCTATTCTGTCTAAATTGTATTATTCTTTGTTCTTATCTTTTGATCTTGGCACTTTTTGCAAGAAGCCTTTGTTTGAGTTCTTCAATAACGGTCTTAGTTCCTTTCCTGTTCAAGCTATACTTTTCTTTTAGATCCTTAAGTTTTTGTGGGGTTTTTTGTCCTAGCTCCCCTTTCGATTGTCTATCAAGCAAGTTAATATCATGCTTAATCCTTTAAATGTCTCCTTCAATTCTACGCTTCCACTTTGGTTCATTATTTTGCCTAGGTTTAAATTCCTTCAATCTCATCTGTTCAGCAGCCCACACACTTGCAGCATTAAGCAGATTATTCGTTTCCGTGATATTTTCAGCTCTTGCAGTTTCCCATTCAGCCTTTTTAAAAGGAATGCTATCGCTTGTTTGCTTTTCTACAATTATTTTCTTTAATTCATCCACAGATTCCTTTAGCTCTCCATTCATATTATCATACGTCATTGCCGTATCATGTGCATCTTCGATGTCCACTGTCATATTCCTTGTTCATACCTATTCTCATTCAGACAGCCACCATTGGTTCTAATGGCTCTTGCATAATCACAAACACGTTGCTCAGTTCACACGACCAAACCCCTACCTCCCCACTCTCTAAACATTCTCTGCCTCTCTCTGTGTCTATCTTTCCGCCTGTTACGCATTCCATTTTTTTATTCTCTCTCTCTCTCTCTCTCTCTCTCTCTCTCTCTCTCTCTCTCTCTCTCTCTCTCTCTCTCTCTCTCTTNCTCTTCATCTAGAGCAAGCAATGTGATTCAAATTGACAGATTGAAAGAGAGACAAGTGACAGAAGGAAGTAAATGGATAGGATAAAATATCGAAAATGAGGTAAGGGAGGCGTAACCTAGTGAATATGACATTTGCAGTTGCACAGCAAGCAAAACGTAGCATAGAGTCCTTGAGCCCGTGTTCAGTTCTCATTTGGTGGAAACAGTGTTATGATAGTTAAAATATTGAAAGAGAGGCCAGAGAGAGAGAGACACACACACACAAACACCCACACACACACACACACACAAACACCCACACACACACAAACGAATGGCTGGGATAAAATATCAATTGGTAACAAATGTCTAATGTTTATTTAATTATATAATATATAAAGTATTATAAGTATTGCTCTCGCTGCGTGTTTTCCATTTTTTGTTAAATTATCTCATTTTCTTAAACTTTAGAAAAATTAGAGCAGTAAAATCTACACCTGCCCCCAGGATTATAATTATATTTATATTAAAGGTAATATAAGCAACATAAAATAATAACCTCATTAAATAAATATTATTAGAAGATTGTAAAGATTGGTCTTGATGTATGTGCGCCTGCGTTTTCTCTAGATTTTTGGAGTTCTATGTTCCTTATATGGTATGAATTGTCTATTTGTATTATTGTTTTTTCACTGGATTTCCTTAACAAAAACGTATTGATCAGAAAACAGAGTATTCGTCAAGCGAAAGCTTATCTTTTAGAGGACAAGTAAAAATAATTCTTCATTTGCGGGATTATCTATTTTCGCTTATTTACGACTAAAACGTCTATTATTTCCTTAAATGGTTTTTAGACCTATTAATTAAGAGTACATATTTCGTCACTTCAGCTTGCTTCTGATATGCATTGGAAAAGAAGCAGATTTGTGTTTCTACTTCTCGGCGGCAGAATAGGAATGAATCTTGTTTGGTTTCATTTGTGAACTACACAATGTAATGGACAAAGGTGGTGGTGAGGAAATTTACAAATTTGTTTTTGCGAACGAGGCTTTCTATTGTATTAAATTGACAAAATGCTCACTTTTTTATACCTTTTAACACATATAGAGTCACAGTTAAAGTTAATACACTGTGATGGTTGTTTTTATTAGGAAATGGAATTTGATAATTAGTAACTTTTCTTGAGCGAAATTAGGTATATTTCTTTGTCTTTTACAAAAGATTTTCTGGCTTGAATAATGCAACAAGAATAATTTACATCCATCCCTTTCCCTCCGTTTTTGTCCATGTATGTCTGTCCCCCATTCTGTACATTCCTCTCTCTCTCTCTCTCTCTCTCTCTCTCTCTCTCTCTCTTTCTCTCTCTCTCTCTCTCTCTCCCGCTCTTTCTCACGGCGATAGCCAAAAAACAAAGATTCCTTTACAATTGGATTTGAAGTTCAAAAACTTTTTGCGAGTATTTCAGTTGTCCCTAATTTAGAAAACTTTTAGTTATTAGCTGAAAATCGTTACGGAATTTTTTTATTATTGATTGAAATGTGTAGTTTTTAGTATAAACTATTTGTCCCAATTAAATTCGATGAGGTGAAAGAATTTGATAGCCATAGTTAACTAAATATTATCTTTGTGAGGGGGAAAATTGGTATTAAAGTTTCAAAGATTCTAGTTTTAGCTCAAAGGTAATTCTAATGTAATTCCAGTCTGGTTTGGAAACCTTGAGAGCAATCACTATTACTTTATTGTTATAACAAAATTATTTCTGTTTTCCTCACAATTTGTACTGTTATGCAAAGCCTAGTTCCAAGAGCAAAATTTCTCTATTGTAATTCAAAAATTTGAAAAGAATTTTCACTTGTTTAGTAAAAGTATTTCGTCTTCGTTTTGGTAGCTTCTTTGTTGAGAAAGAAAGATACTTTGCTTTTGTAATTTGAATGGATTGAAACAGATAGCAAAGACAACAATGAGGTATTTTAAACATAATTCTCTTCGTTGAATCATCTACATTTATTTAACTGTTATCCTTTTTAATGATCATGGTTGTGTTCCCAGATGATGATCAGCTTTTTCGAGAAAAATGAAATTAATATTTTAGTTGCTTTTGCACTTGAGTTTATTCATGGATTTGAGTTTTTTAATTAACAATGTCATTCGTAGTTGGGAATTGGCAAATCTCATATCGTTATCAGGTCTAATAAATACATTGTTTTGTATATCAATGCCTCTAAAGAATTACATATGACATAAAGTCTTGAGACCATTTGATTACTGTGAATTTTAGCTACAAAAAGATATAGGGACAAAAGAAAATCAAGATAGAAACTTTGTGTTTTTCTAATTTTCAATATGCCATGCAACCATATATTTAATATCAAATACTTTTTGGGTTTTCAAATGTCTCGACGGAGTGAAACAATTTGAGGCGGTGAAGAGACAAAAGATATATTCCATTCACTGAGGTAAAAGATATGTGATTATGCAGTGTATTCAGAAAAGAAAGTGGCTTCAATTTACTGAGATTTTAAAAATATTTTGTAAACATTGATATCACACAATTTCCTTTCCAAGAGCTGAAAGTACTCTGGCAAGTAAAACATACAGGATATTTTACTGTTAGTTATAATTTTTTAAAGATTAAGGAAAAGAACATTACGATATTTAAAAAAATTTGAAATTCAAATAATTGAAAAATGCATTATGTATCTATATATATGTATGTTTTGATATATATATATATATATATATATATATATATGTGTGTGTGTGTGTGTTTGTATGCTATATATATAGCACACATGCTCAGAACAAGACATTTACCTAGTGACTGTGATGATTGTGATTTTGTTATACACAGTCATTTTGACAATTATGTTTACTATTTAGAGGTAGGAATTTTAACTAACATAATCTCAATGATGCAATCCAGTATTGTAAACATTTACTTGTTTTTGAGAATAATTTGTTGTTTCAACAAACATTGCAGTTTCATTTCATTATCACAGATTAAGAAATTCAAAAGAAATCTGTTTTTCTATTAACATTGGGTTTTTTTGACATGTTGCACTCCTCAAATTTTACTGAACAGAGAATAAAGGTAATTTTGTTGTCAAATTCTTATATAACCCACTTGCAAACAAGTGCACGTTACTTTTAATACATATCAAGTCTGGTGTATAACTATAGTTGACAATGTCACAAAAATAATATTTATTATTTCATCTACTTTGCAAGAAGGAAATCATAGAAAATTACTCTATCTCTTATTTCATATAAAAGAAAATAAAATCATTCTAGTTAAAAAAAATCAATTTGGAGCTATCTATTATGAACATCTTGTTAATTGGAAGGCAGAAATTGAGAATTAATATATGGTAACAATTTCACTTATTCGCTTGTTCCAAATTTTGAGTTGTTTTTTTTTGCTTCACACAATTTCTGCTCATTGGTTTCAATTTTATTTTATTTCACTTCAATAAAGATCAGAAATATTTTATTTAGATTGTATTAATATTTCTATGGTTACGACTATCAGTGTTGTATTTGCAGATTGAACTTAATATTTGATCATAAAACCAGTATCTATAATTGCATCCAGATCCATTCCTTGTAAATCAAATTTTTTACTATCTACTATCTTGCTACTATAAGAACATACTATTTTAATAATTACTACTATTGTTATTATATGTTTTGACTTTCGATAACTTTCCTTTAAACTGTGCCAGAGATTTATGTCTGGGAGAAAGAAATATTTTCAATTATTTTTAAATGAAAAAATTAGAAGCAATGATATTCACAGGGTTTCTAAGATATCTTATATAAGATAGTAACTTAATAATAGATTAAAAGTTAAAAGATATAATTTATGAAATTGACTATAATACTTTGTCTTACTTTCACATCGTGGGAAGTTTTCGCAATATAGGTGGATTACTGATAAGGGTTATTTTCTGAATCTCAGGGAAAGTTTGAGAACCAGAGATCTGGGGAATATAGTTTGGTCCTCTTTTAGCAATCATACCAAGAAATCATACCAAGAGCTCCTATTACAATTGAATCTGTACTTACTCTGAGCTTCCACATTTTGGTTAGCTTAATTTCAAAATCTTTGTATTTGCAAAGATTTTCAAAGACTTTCATAGACATATTACAATTACTAAGGATAGCCATTTCAATAAGTAGGCAAGACTTATCTTTGTAATTTTCAAATACGATATCTGGCCTATTAGTCTTTATTATTTAATCAGTATGATAGCTAAATTTCCATAAAATAGTTACTGAGTCATTTTCTACAAATTTAGTTGGTTTTTTCCAACAGTTTATTTGTTGAGGTAAGCCAAAATGTCTAGACATGGTCAGGTGGATGTACTGACCAAGTCTGTCATATCTCTCCAGATATTCGGTGCAAGAACTGAACTACCACAACCAGATGCTATATTGTCCATTATTTCAGTATGTTTATTATGCACCTTGTATGTAGAATTATCACCATTCTTTAATACATTTGCTTGGTAGTTTTCAGTAGGAAGGCTTTGGTCATGTGCACCAATAACGAAGTCTTCAGTTACCGATTTTAGAATCTTGGAGGCTCACCACGGATATAAGCAATATAAGAATTCAAATCATTAGTAAGTTTTCTAAAAGCATTAATATTCTTTCTGGTCTTGATATCCTCTGCTATTTCAGTTGGACAATTAAAGCAATTTTTAGGACTAAGGATCAGACCTAAATCTGAAAGGTACCTACAGGCATCTTTAAAGATAGAATAGTTGGTTTTGCCCTATTGGTTTATGTTGAAAATCTTTGGTATCCAGATGTAAATGTTTTTTAGGCAGGTATTCATTCCTATATGTGAGATTTGTAATAATGATTCTAATTGAATGAGTCCATTTCTTCCTTTTTAGCAGGAAATATAGAGTCAGTTTACATTAGTTTTAGAATGGTGCATTCGAAGGAAGGTAGCAAATAAGTTTCCTTATTTTAGAATCAACTTTTCTTATCGTTTTTACTTATCACATATGTCTATCACATATTAAATATCAATTTGCAATGTTAAAACTATATTTTACAATTAGGAATTTTAAAGAGTTAATAGCACCAACAGGATTTCTGGCATTAAGTTTAATATTAAAATTGACCTCACACGTTGATAACACAGCTTTTTAATCTTTTTTCTCAAGCTTAGTGTTGAATGCAATCGCCCTAACTTGCACTTAGGTATTTATGAGTATCTCTTCGTTAAAGGTATTTAATTGCAATTTCATTAACTTGTAATGTGAGATCTTTCAACAATATCCAATCTAATGTTTTTACTTTTAACCAGCATTTTCAATATCCAATGTATGTTCCTTAAGTGGAAAAGTGCTATACAGAATAAGAGAGGAGCAGAAGAACCATTACTAACACTAAACTAATACTAATACTAATACTAATACTAATACTAATACTCATACTCATACTCATACTCATACTCATACTCATACTCATACTCATACTCATACTCATACTCATACTCATACTCATACTCATACTGATACTGATACTGATACTGATACTGATACTGATACTGATACTGATACTGATACTGATACTGATACTGATACTGATACTGATACTGATACTGATACTGATACTGATACTAATACTGATACTGATACTGATACTGATACTAATACTAATACTAATAATAGGGTCCTTAGGTTTGCCGGTTCCACTCGAACCTCAGGAAATGGACAACTCTGCCCTGCATAGCCCCTTGGATGGCCTTTGGCAAGGGATATCACCCAGTCAGCCACCNTATTACTATTACTATTACTATTACTATTACTATTACTATTACTATTACTATTACTATTACTATTACTATTACTATTACTATTACTATTACTATTACTATTACTATTACTATTACTATTACTATTACTATTACTATTACTATTACTATTACTATTACTATTACTATTACTATTACTATTACTATTACTATTACTATTACTATTACTATTACTATTACTATTACTATTACTATTACTATTACTATTACTATTACTATTACTATTACTATTACTATTACTATTACTATTACTATTACTATTACTATTACTATTACTATTACTATTACTATTACTATTACTATTACTATTACTATTACTATTACTATTACTATTACTATTACTATTACTATTACTATTACTATTACTATTACTATTACTATTACTATTACTATTACTATTACTATTACTATTACTATTACTATTACTATTACTATTACTATTACTATTACTATTACTATTACTATTACTATTACTATTACTATTACTATTACTATTACTATTACTATTACTATTACTATTACTATTACTATTACTATTACTATTACTATTACTATTACTATTACTATTACTATTACTATTACTATTACTATTACTATTACTATTACTATTACTATTACTATTACTATTACTATTACTATTACTATTACTATTACTATTACTATTACTATTACTATTACTATTACTATTACTATTACTATTACTATTACTATTACTATTACTATTACTATTACTATTACTATTACTATTACTATTACTATTACTATTACTATTACTATTACTATTACTATTACTATTACTATTACTATTACTATTACTATTACTATTACTATTACTATTACTATTACTATTACTATTACTATTACTATTACTATTACTATTACTATTACTATTACTATTACTATTACTATTACTATTACTATTACTATTACTATTACTATTGTATATGATATTACTATTACTATTACTATTACTATTAATATTACTATTACTATTACTATTACTATTACTATTACTATTACTATTACTATTACTATTACTATTACTATTACTATTACTATTACTATTACTATTACTATTACTATTACTATTACTATTACTATTACTATTACTATTACTATTACTATTACTATTACTATTACTATTACTATTACTATTACTATTACGTCGTCTGATTATTATTACGTCGTCTGATCATTATTATCTTTATTATTATTATCATTATCTTGTTTAAGTTTTTGTTCTGACTAATCTTATTAGCGTGATACTCTTACTGGATGGGTCATAACAAATGTCCGACGTCTAGCAATATGCCTTCTTTTTTATTACATCTCCAGTTCTTTTCTTAGGTTTCTGGCCGTTCCTAGTAAGGCAGTTTTTTGCATATCTGCAATATAACATGGAATACTGATCTTCTCAAAACACTTCTCAAATCCTTTTTATTACACTTCCAAGGGCTCCTATTACTACTGGCTCCAATTCAACTTTCTTCATCTTCCAAAGTCTTGCTACTTCTCTTTTCTTGTCTTGATATGTTCGACTTTTTCTTTTTACTTTACCTCCACCCTTCTGTCCACAGGCACATCCACAATGATACAATTTCACTTTTTCTTATCAATTAAGACAACGTCTAGCCTCCAAGCCTCTATTACATTGTCACACTGTATATTGATATCCCAAAAAAGTTTGACATCATCATTTTCGACAGCCTCTTCGGGTGTATGTTCATACCACTTTTCTTGATGCTGCAGTACATTTTTCTTGCAAAGATCCCCATGGACTTTCTTGGCAACATTGTCCTGTCTTCTCTTGTATTCTTTTTGTGCAAGCTTTTCACATCCAATAACTATGTGTTGTACTGTCTCTTCTCTCTTCCCACACATTCTACAAGTAGAATTGTTGTCATTTTTGTCAATTCTACATTTGATGTACTTTGTTCTAATACCCTGCTCTTGGGAGGCACATACAAGAGCCTCCATTTCACTTTTAAAGTCCCTTTTGGATAACCAATACCACATTTTCTCTTTTTCAACATTTTCAGTACAATCTCTAATAAATTGCCCATACATCTTCTTTTCCATCCATTTTTGCTTAAGCTCTTCAGATTTTTGCTTTTTAAATTCTTTGGTGGTAATCGTGCCTTCAGTAACAATCGTCTTGGACCAACTCACATCTTTTTTGAGATTTTCTTCTGATTTCCAAACGTAATAACCCAAACTATTTTCTTTCCCTCTGACTACAAGCTCCACTTTACCCAGCCCTCTTCCACCTTATCTTCTCTTCATATACAACCTGTCTACATCACTCTTAGGGTGTAATGCTCCGTAAATTGTCATCGTTTTCCTAGTCTTTGTGTCTATCCTTTTCAATTCACTTTGTTTCCAATCTATTACACCAGCACCATATCTAAAAATTGTGAATGCTCATGTGTTGGTTCCTGTTATTTTGTTCCGCCAATTAAGTTTTGATTTCAGAATCAATCTAAGCCTCCTTTTGTACTCATTTATTGTTTTCTCCTTCATCTCTTACTTTGATTTTATTAAGTTCTACGACTTCGAGGTAGGTATATCCGTTCTGTTCAACCTCCCTCATAATTTCAACATTTGGGAGTTTTATTCCATCACATTTAATTATTTTCCCCTTCTTCAATACTGGCACACCACACTTTCGAATTCCAAATTCCATCCCAATATCTGTGCTGAATACATGGACAGTCTGCACAAGTCAATCAGTTCTTCACTCTTACGGTACAATTTAAGGTCATTCATGAAGAGCAAGTAATTTACACTAAATTCTTTCTTTCCCCAGTCATAATCTGCCTTCAACTTCCATAGAACCCACCACATTGAGATCTTCCTTAACACAAAGAGTAATGGCGATAAGCCATGCCCTTTAAAGATACCTTTGTTGACTCTTACATTGCCAAGATTTTCTCTATTTGATGTTAATGATAGTTTCCAATGGTTCATGCTTTTCTCTGAAAGCTTTTTCATATTCTCTGCAGTACCAAACGTTTCCATGCACTCGATAATCCAGCTATGGGGGACAAAATCCTAAGCTTTCTTATAATTCATCCACTTCATAGCCAAATTTGTGTGCCTTTTTCTGCAATCTTTTAAGACCGTTTTGTCTATCAAGAATTGGTCTTTGGTCCCTCTACCCCTACGTCGACAACCTTTTTGTTCTTCGGGCAACAGATCTTCCTCCTCAAGGTACTTATACATTTCTTCAGCTATCACGTCAGTCAATAATTTCCACATTAGCGGTAGACAAGTTATTGGGAGATAATTGTGCACTACATTACCTTTTGCTGGATCTTTCAGACATAAATCCGTACGACCATTAATCATCCACTGAGGCAAATTAAAAACTCCTGTAACAACCTCATTCAATTGCTCAGCTAAACTTTCATGGTGGTTGGTAAGAATTTCAATCCAGAATCCCTGAACATTATCTGTCCCTGGAGCTTTCCAATTTGGCATTTTTCTTAACTGCCTTTTGACTTTGTCTACAGTTATAGTCATTTCGTCTTGCAGTTGTTGTTCTTCATTCATATCTTGCTTTAACTCATTTTGCCAAATGGGCTTCCTTGTTGTGTTATTTTTTAACACTCCAAATATCGCAGCATTAACCAGATTATTCGTTTCCGTGATATTTTCAGCTCTTACAGTTTCCCATTCAGCCTATTTAAAAGGAATGCTATCGCTTGTTTGCTTTTCTACAATTATTTTCTTTAATTCATACACAGATTCCTTTAGCTCTTCATTCATATTATCATACGTCATTGCCGTGTCATATGCATCTTCGATGTCCACTGTCATATTCCTTGTTCTTAGCTATTCTCATTCAGACAGCCACCATTGGTTCTAATGGCTCTTGCATAATCACAAACACGTTGCTCAGTTCACACGACCAAACCCCTACCTCCCCACTCTCTAAACATTCTCTGCCTCTCTCTGTCTATCTTTCCACCTGTTACGCATTCCATTTTTATTATCTCTCTCTCTCTCTCTCTCTCTCTCTCTCTCTCTCTCTCTCTCTCTCTCTCTCTCTCTCTCTCTCTCTCTCTCTCTTTTCTCTCTCTCTCTCCATCTCTCTATCTCNCTCTCTCTCTCTCTCTCTCTCTCTCTCTCTCGCTCGCTCTCTCTCGCTCTCTCTCTCTGTCTCTCTCTGTCTCTCTGTCTCTCTCTCTGTCTCTCTCTGTCTCTCTGTCTCTGTCTCTCTGTCTCTCTCTCTCCCTTTCTCTCTCAGTAGCATTAGCTAGTAGGCTCAACTTATTACACTCTCTCAATGGCGTTTTCAGAATTTTTATATCAATTTTTGAATATTTTAATTCAAATCATTTACCTTACCAATTCCATTCATAAAATCAATTAATCTAAACTGCACTTAAAAACTCATTAGTAATTTCTACCTAAGAAAACTTAATACATATGTCTATATTTTGTAATAGTTCTTAGAGTTAATTAAAATAAGGTAATCGAAGTGGATCCTATAATGATGGTCTTCTCAGTGTGTTAAAGTCCAATAATTTCACTATGATTTTGTGGAAAGATCTTGACGTTCCCCTTGGATCTACATGAATAAGCCTTGAACTGTCTCTGACCCATTTTCCTGTCACCATTTTGTAAAGAATGGCTGCACATGTCCAGGCTGTTACACTGTCCACACATAATACTCCGTATCTTGGCTTAATTCCGTTGATGTACTCATCCGTTTTACCTTGATTTTTCAAGTCCCTTACCCAATGTTTGACTCTTGCGTACTTCGGAGGTGTTGCTTCCAGGTCGCTCAATATACTGATATGTCCATCTGGCACAACCTCATTTGCACATCCGAAATCGATTTTTTAACATTCTGGAGTTTCGGGATGTATCAAAATGTTATCGATAGAGAGATATTGATGAAATACTCCTCTTTCTAAACAATGTAACATTCCAAGGGCAACTCTTTTGTAGATCTTCTTTGCCTTTGCCTCTTCTACTTTTCCTCCTACTTGCAAAAACTTGTGCAGTGTGATGAAGCCCCTTGGTCTCTCTAACACCACTGCAATATAGTTCCCTACTTTAAAGTCCGATATATCCTGACGACATTTTGCTGGTAAAATCTTGATTGGAGATCTACCGCCAAAGGTGTGGCCCGAACGTTATCCCTCACACCACGAACCTTTGAGTCTTGAATCAATTTTATTGCTACTAGTATCATCCGTTTTGTATCCCATGCTTTAAATGCAACTCTATATGTACCTTGCCCAAGTGCACTTCCTATCGCATATCGACCTGCGATAATTGGATTCCTAAGGATATTTGCAAACCAATGAAGAAGAGTTGGTTGATCTTGAGTTTCTTTTGATTCCTCTCCTTCCGGTTCTTCTTCCTTCCTTCTGCTCTTTTCCTCGTGATACTCTGTTGAACAGCTATCACCAGGAGTTCTTTTTCTCTTTCTTTCTGGACACCGAATTGCCATGTTTACAGTACAAAATATTAATAATAAACAAACAATATACAAGAAACATAAAAACTATTAAGTGTTTGTAAAAAGGAACAATAATTCAAGTAACTTACCAAAATTCTGGCAGTGCTCTTTCCAAATACTCAGCACTTTTTGATAAAAATCATAGAGAGTAAATAGCGAGTCCTGCTTTTGACAGTCTTTGCACATGTACTCAAAGAAAGTTTCATTGATCAATAGTTTTATGTTGTTCTTATCTTACTTCAAATTACATCCCAATTCGAATGTTCGAAGTAGAGAACGGCTCTTACCGCTGACATTCGTATGGGAAATAACGTTCATGTAAATATGAAAAGCTGAAGATTCATCAATTTCTCGGATATAATATAAATAATGCATCGACAAACTGCAAAATTTGTAGATAATTGACATATACATTATCTGACAGAAGAAGAAGGCATTGTCTTGGAATCTCCTAACATTAGGGAGCTATAAAGTCAGTCTTCAAATTGAATTCAGCTTCTTTAACTATGTTACAACTTCTTGTACAATGCTGCATTATGTATCACTGAAATATCTGGCAACAAGAAAACTATTGGAATAATGAGATGTTTGATCAGAAATATTCTCATTGTAGGATGAATGGAAATAATTAGAAAACATGAAGTCACTGGCTGTTCTTTTCGTTTGCACTGGAAAACAACTTCTGCAAGGCCAACCTTAGTTGATCTTACATAGCAGGATGAAAAACAGCTGGAAGAAAAGACCAATGTCTTCCAATTGTGTCTCATCTTGGTAAAGACATGGATTAATATAAGAATGGAATCTCCAACAGAGAATGTAAACTAAACACTAATAACAAAGGTGGTGAACTGATGATGAGAGGTATAAAGCAGTTAGTTTAAAGAGATAGTTCTGAAAAAGGTTGTTAGAAGCATGAAATAAGAAAAGAATTAAATAGAAAAGGGTTCTTGAAGGAAATTCGAAACAGGAAAGAATCTTGAAAAATTACCAAAATTAACAGAGGATAGGAATCGTTTTAAAACATTGACTGAAACTGTATTCAATGTAGCGCATGGTGATCTGCCTAGAAATTGAAAACCGACAAGCACAGAGAAGAAGAAGAAGTTCCTGAAGGAAATCTGTAAGGTTACAAACTTAAAATGGTTAAAATTGATTTGTTTTTACCTTCAGTCCAATCTTCGATTAACAAAGAGAATTTTTTATTGTTTAAGCGTAGCGGTATGATATTTAATTTTATTAAGCCAATCAGCTTAGAAACCAAGGACTTGAAATTTGGCTGTTTTCAACCTTGGGTATATCCTATCCTATCCTGTAAGATATTTTCAAATCTTCCGGTGCCGTATTGTCATAGTACCGCTATTTTTTTTTACTATATTTTGGCTTTTTGGTCTTTTCTTCTTTGAATAGATTAAATTTCAAATAGCTTGAGTGATGGTACAAACTATATTCCAATTTATAAATTTTATCGATTCAATTTATGGAGTACGGCTTTCGAAATGTGTTTTGTTTACGAGCTGGAGCTATCTGAGATGAGCTTGGTGAAATATTTTCTGTCTACTTTAGAAACCAAGGACTTGAAATTTGGCTGTTTTCAACCTTGGGTATATCCTATCCTATCCTGTAAGATATTTTCAAATCTTCCGGTGCCGTATTGTCATAGTACCGCTATTTTTTTTTACTATATTTTGGCTTTTTGGTTTTTTCTTCTTTGAATAGATTAAATTTCAAATAGCTTGAGTGATGGTACAAACTATATTCCAATTTATAAATTTTATCGATTCAATTTATGGAGTACGGCTTTCGAAATGTGTTTTGTTTACGAGCTGGAGCTATCTGAGATGAGCTTGGTGAAATATTTTCTGTCTACAAGACGAGTTTCGTGTGTGATGATTTGGTTCTAATTTTTGTTTTGTTTTGTTCTATGACAGATTTTTCGTTTGTTTTTACCCCAATATGACTTTATCTCCACTCAGTGTGGGTAGGTTAGAACCGTCAAAACCACAATAATGTCATCCGGTGCTTCTATTCTGCTTTCATGTTATCAACTTTTCAACTAATAAACCTAACCTAGAAGCTTTTACTAAGGAAAGATAGTTTAGTGTCAGAATAAACTTAGCCCAAATAACAGTATTCTTTCTTAAATTTTGATGAAATGGATTTTATTCATCGATTTCATTTTGAAAGTAAAATAAGAAGGAATCACAGCCTATCATGTTTGAATCATAAGTTAGAATTAACTGACTAAACACAATATAACCCCCAAACTGAAATACTAGTCAACCAGATTATAAAACGTTTTGATTTTCAGGATCTTTCCTTTCTCTTTCAGTGGAGCCTTCTTTTCACAAAGGACTCTTGTCAAGTTCTTCTGAATTTTTCCTCTTGCCTGCGCTTTCCTGCAATAGCCACAGCTCGCTTCTCCATCCACTGTTACTATCCTCCTCAAGTACTTGAACTCCTCTACTTACGATAAATTTTGACACATAAATTTTACCACGTTTGCTACTCACCTATTCCACGCCAGTAAATGATAGCTGTTCCTTCGTTGACCTTGATATCCGTATGCTTCTAGTATCCAACGCAGTCTTCCACTGTTTCAGATAGCTCACTAGTTCAACCTTGTTCTCACTAGACAAAACCTTATCATCAGCAAACATTTGTCACGTTCCCTCCCTTTCAATGCCCTCTGTGAGACAGTCCGTAACAATTAAGGCAAAGAATAACGAACTCAATGCTGATCCTGATACATATCTACGATAACATCAGCTGTGCTTTTGATGGTCTTTCTACTTTCCTTATCGGAACATATCTCTATAGGACTGCCTTTGCCTGCATCCAATGTAACACCTATTCTTTCAGTACCCAATGGAACGCTTTCTGTAAGTTGAAAAAAGTGCAATGCAAGGTCTTCCATGCTTCTCTAAATTTCTCCTTTAGTTGTCTCAATGCCATCATTGCATTGAGACAACTTCCAAATGCTTTCTTAAAAGCTCGTCCTTGATGTTGACAATCAATCTCAGCTTTTGGTTTATGACTCCTTCATACAGTTCCATTGTGTGACAATCCATTTGATTCTATTGTAGTTTCCATGGTTCAAGATGTCTACCTATTTCTTAAATACTGGGAACAGGATGTCTTTCTTCCAGCTGTCTGGTATTTTTTTCTGGTATCATGATCTTGTTTATCTGCTCTGTAAGATTCCAAAGCATTCAATGTTTCTAATGCAATGCTTTCTGGCACTACAACTTTTCCCTTCTTCAACCATTTCAAAGCTGTCTTGTATTCCTCTTTATTAATTTGCTTCACTTAATCTTGATTAGTCAAGCTATGCAATTCTCTAGGATCTCTTGATCCCACCCACCCCCCACCTCCAATCCTTTAACAGTCTTTCCAATATTGCTTTTGTCTACTCTTGCTCTCATTATCTCGTGTAAAAACCCTTCCATTTTTACTCTTTGTTAGTTCTGGATGGTGGATGTTTTGAATTCACTTATTTTGTTATTTGCCTACTCTTCACGCTACTTTCTAACTTTTGATGATTCTGCTTCTGCATACAGATTTTGAATAACTGCTTTCTGTGTATATGCGACCATTATTTCGCTTCCTTTTGTCTTGAGAATGCAAACTTCCTTTTTCTCTTCACTTCCACTTGTGTCTGAGCTTTATTTGTCTTCTCTTGTTGCTTTCCACGGCAGTTGTACCTCCTGTGGCCACCGCCAAGTCCCTTTATCTTCTCTTATACGATGTTACCCAACACACATTCGTACCAACGCCAATATCTTGTTACCTGATTTATTGGTGCTTCGAGAAGCTCTACCTATTTCATCATTGCTATCAGCACAAACATGTTTTTGGTTTCTTCATCTTTCAGTTTTAAACAATTGACTTTTGAGGGGCTCTTGTGGCAGTTTCTGCCTCGGTGATGAATGCTTCACACTTGCAACTATTGAGCAGCGGTGTGGTCTCAAATTCTCCGTCTCCAAAAGACACTATAGATAAAGTAGGAAGGGACAGAATGGACAAGTGAGTTGCGTTTCTGCATTTCCATATTTGCATGCTGCCAGGTATTTTCTCTTTCTTTTAAAGAAACTGATCATCACCACCAGATCTCTCCTCTTGACAATGTCTTCCAGTGCCTTCCACTATCTGTTTTTGGTACCATATGCAAAGGCACCTATGACATCTGCTCTTTCTCTGTTTTTACAACTCACTTGTCCAT